>JAQQSS010000042.1:2839835-2878614 GCA_028646465.1 Rhinoceros unicornis | reverse complement strand
TATATGATATCCTTATAATTTTCAGTCACCTTATTTATACTACTTTCATACTATCTAAGGTCATATTGAAGTCACAGCAGAACACTTATTTCCACTTAAGTCCTTCTTCGTGTGTTTCAAAAGGTTTTAGAGTTTTCTTTTCAAATATGTCTTGTACGTATCTCAGAAAAAATGTTTTTAATCTGTATAATGAGGATAAGGATGGTAGTCACTTCACAGGATTGTGGCAATAACCAAATGAGATAATTAAATTAATAAGTAAATGAAACACTTCTTATAGTACAAAATAAATATTTCTTAGTTTGATTTTTATTTGACCATTTGGTCTATAGCATTTATTCCCATTAAAGAAGAGGCCCTATTTTTAATTCATTATGATTTGTATTTTCACACATTTTTGTACGCTATCTTCATGTTTGTAAAAAGAACTTACACGTTACTTTTGTTATTTGAGTTCTATGAAAGCAGAAATACTACAGAAATAGTATTTATTTATTTATATTTCTCCGCAGTCTAGTGGCTCTTTTAACAAATTTTTCAGACTATCCCCTACAATTCATTATTTTGTCTGGGGTTTCTATTTATTCTTGAATAATTGTTGATAAATTGTGCTTTTTAAATTACCTGTCATCTTATTTTCCAAAACACTATCATAACTGTGCACCAAAGGTTTTTTATGATTCTTTTTCATCTCTTTCTATATTAATTTATTCTTCATTCTAATTGTGTGTGTGTGCTCTGTCATTTCTTTCTCTCCTCCTTTAAGGTATGTTACTGGTAAAGAATACAATAATGATTTACTTCATGCAAAACATCTAAAGCAACACAGTACTTTTTAAAATATAGTTTTGATGGTTTTTAACAGTCCCTAAAGAAAGCAGGATTGCAAATTAACCTCCTAGTCCTTTCTAATATAATGGTATTACAACATTTTCACACTTTTTTTTGAGCCTCAAATTATGTTTTAGGTGTTCAGGACCTCATTTAACCTCATAATAATCCTATCTGATAAAACTACTATCATCCCTTTTTGTAGACTGGGTAAACTTAAGAGATTAAGTAGTTTATCCAAGTTCAGATAACTACTAAATTTTGAAGTTTAGAGTCTTCTTGGTCTGCCTGACTTTATATTGTTGTATTAATCACCATATGCATTAAATCTTGTAAAACATTCATGTTTCTGGTTAAAATGATTTAAACAGATGCTCTAAAAAATAAAGTAGCTTATTTGTATAGCAAGCAAAATGCTTCATGACCTGATCTTTCTCTTCTTCATCTATCACAGATCCCTGACCTCTCTCTATTCGGTCACATGAAAATGCAGGTTATTTCCTGAAGTCGCCTTTACTTTAAACATCTCATGTTGCTGTACATTCTTCCCAGAAAATTTCATTCTATACTGTTCTTCTCATTTTTATTCTGCTACATTGCTTTTAATAACCTCATGCCTCTGCTTTTAATAACTACTACCCCTTAAGTAGTATGTTTAATAAGTTAAAATCCATTTTCAAATCTTGCTCAAAACACATCTCAGTAAATTTTTACCATACGTCTTTTTAAGATTAGGTTTTCCTTAACAACAAAGTATCTGGGAGCAGAAGATTAGATTTGAACCTCAGTTTTTCTGTTAACAGATTCCCAAAACTGTGGGCAAGTTTTAAAGTCTTGTATCTTGTTTCCTCTTTTGCAAAATGGCTATAACAGTAATACTGTTATAGGAGTTCTAAAAATTACTGGGTAATACAATACATGCAGGCTTTTTATCTAAGTAGCTGATCCTGATAATTATTTAGAAAATGACAGTCACTATTATGTGTATTACTCTTTTTTTAATCACTGGACCATTTTCTTGTACGTTTTATGGCATCTACCATAATGTACTCTTTCCAGGTCTGCTTTCCAAATGGTGTCCTCTCACTGGTTAATGTATTAATTCTTTATTCTTATTATCAATTGATTATAATATACTATTCAGTTATGTATAATATTATTGCATTATTAGTAAAATTTACTAATAAAATTCATTTCCCCAAAAAGATATAAATTTAAAAAAAGGTACATTTTACCTGTTCCAACTGAAAAAAAAAATTTATAATGTTGACAGAGCCATGGTAAAATGGATGTCTTTCTGGTAAGAATGTGGTGAATATGGGGATATAATGTTAGATAGAATGGTTTTGATCAACAAGAAATTAATACTAGTGCTAACAGACTGGTAACTGTCATTTTAAAACATTTAAAAACTGTCATATTTTCTAAAATATATATAGATGTATAAAAATAGCTTTACCTTGGGTGCATGATTTCACTGTTGGGTTAATTACCTGAAGAAAAAATTTTAAAAAGAGAAATTGATTGTAACAGATATTATCAGCACTTTATTACTTTCCACAGTACATACAGAAATTCTAAACACTTTATAACTGGAGTGGTATTATAAAAATTAGTGGACATTACGGCTGGCCCCATGGCATAGCAGTCAAATGCACGCCCTTCGCTGTTGGCAGCAGGGGGCTCGCGCCACACACTGCTTATCAGGCCATGCTGTGGCACCAGCCTCATAGAGAGGAAGACGATAGGCACAGATGTTAGCCCAGGGCCAGTCTTCCTTAGCAAAAAGAGGAGGACTGGCATGGAGGTTAGCTCACTGCTGATCTTCGTCACACACACACACACACACACACACACACACACACACACACACACACGAGAAAATTAGTGGACATCAGTTTCTGAATATAAGATATAAGCAATGCACATGGTATCTATAGCATTATATTTTGTTTTAAATTTTAAGATACAGATTATGTATACGTAAAATGTTTAGATAAATTCTAGAGAAACTCACAAAAAATACGTTTCAGTTGTATTCTGTAGTTAAGTATATTTTCTAATGTTATATTTGATATTGCAAGTGAACTAACAGAAATGATAATTTTAGAGTGGAAAAGAATAATCTGTCAGCTAACAGTATTTTTTTCAGGAATAGAAATCTATTTATTTTACCAGATAGAATTCCATTTATTAAAGATTCTATTTACTATACTGGGATTGAGACAGAGAAACTGTCTCATGTGTATTTGATGTTTTCTGTTAATTTTGGAAGCTTTGGTGGAAACACCACTTTTATCTACTTAACAAGGAAAATTGAAAATTGAATTTTCAAATGTGTATATTTCAAAATACACATTTATATTTCAAAATACACAGGAATCCAAAAACTCTGGATTCCTAAATGTTTTTATTCTTCTCTACTAGTTTTTTTTCCTTATATTTATTATTTACTTTTCTTTCACACATTTAAAAAAACAGTAAACAACTAGATGCCCATGTAAGAGTAACTATATTGCCTATATTTGGAAGGTTGCTAAATTATGAATATTTGATACTAAAAATTTAGTATTTCCTTCTCTTCATTACATTAAAGCACTAGAAAACATAAATAATTAAAAGGAAGTGGAGAACCTTACGGTATAATTTCTCGAGATAATTTTTTCCTCTCGCGAGTTTTACCGCTCACCCCTCCTCCACTTTCTGTGGCTTCCTCATTCCCTACTTCCTTTGCGGCTCATCACTCGGTCACATCCGGGTTCCTTAGCCTCGTTGTATTGGTTGCGCAGTCGCTCTCCACGGTTAGTTTAGGTAGTTCGTTGCGCAGGGAGGTACCGAGGGAAGGCGCTGGGAAGACAGGAGCGAGAAAGGTAAGGAACTCAGAATTTTAAGGACGAAAGATAAATTTACACCTCAGGAGAAGAGTGCATAGCTGTGTTTTCTTCTTTGAGTAGGAAAGCAAACTTTGATTTTCTCTCAGGCTGTTTCAGTAAATCTTAAGGTACAAGTAATTTATGTGTATTTATGAATATATGTGCATACAATGTATGGAGGACCTAGATATCCGTCTTTTTCTTCTTCTTTTAATTTTTGTTCCTCTCGGCAATGTGTTCCGAGGCAGCAATGGAAAGCGAGTGAAGTGCCCGGATTTTGCGCGTGAGAGGGGTGGCGGTGGGCCAAAGTTCCAGAAGGTTGGGTGTGGGAGGCAATACTGGGTAGAGAATGTCACCCTGAGGGTAAGAAACCGTGTTTTATGAACTTCTGTGCCATCTTTGCTGTGTAACTTGGTTTTTGTTTGCCACGTGGCGGGTAGTCGCGCATTGTTCCTCAGACGTAATGTCGGGCCGCCATTTTGTTTCTAGTGCAGGTTTTTTTTTTTTTATGGTTTTTCGCTGTGTGATAGTTGAAAAATATAAGCGAGATAGCCTTAAACATGAGGAAGCCTACGATTGAAAACTTGTGCCTTTAGTGATTAAATGTGAAAATGGTGATTCGCATCAGAGGAACTTTAAAGTTTTAACGTTTCAATGTAAATTTCGTCAGTTGCTTTAATCACTATTTGTATAAGTAATCACAGTTTAATTTTCCTTGGTAAAAGCTTTAATTTCCTCCTTGATGTTATAGCTTAGCATTTAAAAAACTTCTGAAAGGAGAAGGTTACTACCAAGATAAATGGGGATAGAAGGGAGGAAAAGCTCAAAAGTACGTAAGGTGTGCTATGTACGTTTAGTAAGGCTTGCAGTATTAATTGATAAGATGCGTAGATTCCAGAGCACATTTTTTTTTTTTTTTTTTTTGTGAGGAGGACCAGCCCTGAGCTAACATCTGCCAATCCTCCCCTTTTTTGCTGAGGAAGACTGGCCCTGGGCTATCATCCGTGCCCATCTTCCTCTACTTTATATGGGACGCCGCCACATCATGGCCCGACAAGCAGTGCGTCGGTGCGCGCCTGGGATCCAAACCGGCGAATCCCGGGCCGCCGCAGCAGAGCGCGCGCACCCAACCGCGTGCGCCACCGGGCGGGCCCCTCCAGAGCACATTTTTTTATTGCTTGCTTTTAGGTTAAAAAAAAAAAAAAGTTTTTTTTCCAAGTGAAGTCTTGCGTATTGTAGCTCAAAAGAATTAAGAGTAGTCTTCCAGTACAATTTTTCACACGAGTTTTTATCAAATATCTGTGAAAAATGGAGCATTTGTTAGGCTGGTGCTCATTTTTCTTGGTGTTAGAGATTTTCTTTTTCTTTCAAGAAACAAAAGCTTTTGTAGGGTACTTCGTTTGAGTTTTAAACACATTTTTTAGTAAAATTTGTTTCTTTTGGCTTGTCATTTGTTTTTTGTGTGTGTGTATCTGGATATATTTTTAACTGCTTACAGCAAAATGATGGAAGCAGATAGGCCTGGGAAGCTGTTCATAGGAGGCCTTAGTACCCAGACCACTGAAAAGTCTCTTGCAACACTATTTGGGAAATACGGACACATTACGGAAGGTAACTCTTAGAATTGGCATATATATCTGTTCAAAGTAAATGTATTCTAAATATGTACTGTTAAACAGCTAAATTAAAATACCTTTTCTCTTTTTGAAACTTATAGGGGCACTCTTTTTTTTTAAGTTTCTGTTTCATATTTGGAAAGGGTTCACGAGTAATAGGATCTACCTAAGGGTCTCCTGCTGCTAAGGGGAAAAGAAGCAACAGTGAATACACTGTAGAGATAGGGCATGAAATGGGATAAGATAGGCTGTCAAGTTATTCACTGTTGATTTGGGGGATACTAGTAATGATATAAAATGGTTTTTTTTTTTCTGTAACTTTCAGAAGGTTGTTACTGTGGTGTGTCCAAGACATCAAATTAAGTTAAGGAGTCCTGTGATAAATTATCAAAGGATTGATAATTTTGAAACTCTGAAAAGTTCAGTTTTATGTAACATGTTATATTAAAAAGTTTACATGTATTACAGTTCTTTTGATGAAGGATCGGGAAACTAACAAGTCTAGAGGCTTTGCTTTTATTACATTTGAGAGCCCTGCAGATGCTAAGAATGCTGCCAAAGATATGAATGGAAAGGTAAGAGTCTTATTATAACATTTTAGGTCTGTACTTCAATTAATAGTATTTTTAGATCTTTTTTGTCTTTCTGATGTTTTAAGGTATCATAATGTCATCTAAGCCGAAATTCTCTAGTCATCATTTTTCTTTTGGTCACATAAATACTGGAATATGTGGTTGGAAGGAGATTGAAATGAACATTAGCTTTTGCAATATATGTTAAACATATTTTACCTGAACATTCCAGTGTAAATGTGAACAGGCTTTCAGCCTTGAAAGAACTTTAAAATTTAGAAGACATCCCCACAAAGGTAATTACAGCAAACATAAAGTTAGTGTTTATAAAAAGCTATTGCAATGAGTAGAAACACTTATATATTATAAAAGCCTAGTGAGTCTTACAAGTAGGGAATATTACTTCCCATTATTTGGGGGGGAAAAGGTTTTGCAAAAAATATTTCAGCAAGGCAGTTCTTGAAGACAGAAAATAATATGAGCAAATTTAGGAAGCTGGGTATCAGAATAAGTAATTGGCCTTCCTACCCCTAACTTGGTTCATTTCTCCTTAGTAGGTTTTCATCCTGAGACCAGAATGATTTTCGTAAAATGGATGTATGATTATTTATTTTATGGAAGTGGTTGAGGGTTTATTTTGATCCAATCTTTAATATACCAATGAATAAAAGTATTTTTATCCCTGGATCTTGAAATCTGATGATCATGTGTCTCCTATATACTTTAAACTTTTTAGTGATTCTGTTGAAATATGAGTTCTTTAACATTGCCTTCAAGGTCACTCCATTCTAGACTCTTGGGCTGTTTTTTTTTTTTTTGGATTATATTAAGCTGTTTTATGATTCTGTTATTCTATAAGCTCTCCCTTATATGCCGTACTGTCATTTTAAGCCTTGATTTTTTTCACCTTGTCAGGCATTACTCTTCCCTGTGTCAGCCTCACAAATAACAGTTTCTCCTTGAAACACTGAACTTAGGTTGCACGGTGGCTCAGAATATTTTTTTCTCCTCCTCATCTTACGTTGTAATATTTTTTTATGCTTACCGTATCATACGTTAAGTTCTTCATTATTAAATTACCTCCAGTGCTTTTTAAGTCCTTGCGGTGTGGAATTACATATGTTAATTCCCTTGTTCTCTGTAGCCAGGTACATTGCAGGCACTCAGTACGTACTGACTCTTTTACTTCACTTTTGTATTTTAGGGTTTGGTCGTACCTAAAAGTTGAATTTGGCTCATGATTTTGTGTTGTACAGAGATAAGTTTGACTTACGAAGAATAACTGATTGTAATTTCTCTGTTTTCCTTGTTGTCAAGCACCAGACAATGTAGTTTGTACAGGCATTATTTATTTCTAAATTCCTTCATTCAACAGATATTTTATTGAGTATGTAGTATGTGCCAGACATCGATATAGCAACTGAATAATGGCTGTGAATAAGACAAAGGTGGCTTTTTCGGGGACGCTTGTATTCTAGGATGAAAGATAAGAAATGTACGAGTAAAAAATAAATAAATTTATATGCACAAAAATGTTAGAAGGGAAAACAAAAGTAAGTAATTCACTTAGAGCTTGTAGGGGAAGTGGGCAGTGTTTTTATGTGTAAAGATGAGGGGATGTTAGCTGAACCTGGAATCTTGGGAAGGAAACAGCTGTGCATAAATCTGTGGAAAATAGTTTGCATTCCGAAACATCAAATGAGGCCCTGAGGTGGGAACAGCTGGCTGCTGAGGCTGTTTATGTTGGGCTAGGGCCCATATCTATCAGAATTTTCTGTTTTGGTAGGAATTGAGGATTTAAGATTCTTTTCCAAAAATAATGTGAAATGACCAGAGTGTTTTACATAGAACAACAAAGAATATAATATACTACATTAAAAAGTTATATTTCTAGGGACACATTTAAAGCAAAACAACTAAGTAAGGCAGAAAATGTTCAAGACCAAATAAGGATCCTGTTTAAAGAAAGAAAAATAAAATTAATAGAACTAGAGTGAACACAGACCTGCAATCATTGAGAAATTTTCTTTCTTTTAATAGAACAAATAACTAAAAATAATATAGAATATGAATAGTCATTTTGAATAAATAACTGAAAGTGTTATTTTCTAAAGGGCACACATGCTTTTAGATGTTCTTGGGACACTAGAAAGTTAAATGGTGGAAATAGAAAAATCATGTCATACGTTATAGAAATAAATGTGTATATTCGATCATATGTGAGAGGTGTTAATTTGTTTTTTAATACTAAAGGACATTTCAATAGTTTTAATATAGCCAACACGTATACTTTTGCATTGGATGACTTAATGGAAGGCAGTTACTAATTAAATGTCTCTTATATTTGGCATGGTGAAGGACACAGTCATTTCAGAGGAAAATACGGACTTTGGAGGGAAAAAACTTGTTGATCTTTAACTTGATTTTAGTGGCAGTAATACGTAGGTTTGTAAAATTTGTTCAAGTTACATTTTATGTAGTGTTGATATTATACTTAATCTTTTTAGTCTTTGGACGGAAAAGCAATTAAAGTTGAGCAAGCCAACAAACCATCTTTTGAAAGGGGTGGTAGACGGAGACCACCACCTCCAGAAAACGGGAGCCATACAAGAAGTCTGAAATGTGGAAGAGCAGGAAGTGGGGGAGAAAGAGGGCGTCCTTCACGTGAAGGACACTCTGGTAATGTATTAACGTATAAAGATGCAACCAGGGGACTGAAAAACAGTAAGTTTGAATGTATGGAAATATCTCCACTTTTATTTACATGTTTTATGAGCGAAGTGAACTCAAAGATGTGTTAGATGAAGAATTAACATTATTGGTGATCAGAATTGTTTCTGAGAGCTAAAGAATTATTGTAGCTACAAGTGTTTGAAATAATGTGCAAAAAAGCCTTAATCACCTTGCAGTGAAATGGCATAAATGTCAAACTAAATTCACTCTTTTTACCATTATTACTAATTGCTTCTATTCATTTAAACAGTTTTCCACAGAACTCACTCACATTATGTATTAGAATTTTCCATTTTGGGGCCAAGAACTTCATATGAGTTTGTCAGTGATTCATACATTATAAACTTGTTGAAAACACATTTGTTCTTTTTTATTCTGAGAGTAACCTTATTGCATCATAAAAATATTAGGGAATCTTGAAAACTACACAACAGGAAATAAAAGTCACTCAGAATACTTCTAATTCAAGGATAAACAGTATTCATTTTCCATTTACGTGTGTGGAGACATTTATGCAAATCCATCATCATTTTGGTATGAGGGTTTTTTTCCTGGGTCTGTTGTAATGAAATTTGCTTTTGGAGAAATACCTAAGGGAAATATCTAGAGCTTTCTTTAGATCTTCAAAGATGTCTCTGACTCAGGAAAAGATAAAAAAACCACTGCTTCTCAATTATGTATGTATCTTTCTTTGTTGTGTGTGTTGGAGGAGCATGAGTCATTGAAAGTAGTATCTATGAATTATTTTCAGAGAACTCTTTTTTTTTTATTCTCTGTGAAAGGGAGTCAGTTTTCATTTCAAAAATATCCTTATATCAAACTTTATTTCATATAATAACCAATCTTCAAAAATCAAACATTAAGCCTCTGTTTTTGTTAATCAGATGTGCGATTTTTAGGAAATATTTCCTAAAGTAGAATTGCAAGGCTTACCCCACTTTAAGGTTCGTAGTTTTGTGGTTTTTTTCACTAAATTGAGCTTGAGAAAGTTTAAAAATTTAAGTTCTGTGTGTTATAAGAATATTCACTTTTTTCCTATCTATAACAATACTGGGGAATTGGAGTATATCTGAAGATTTTTGTAGTTAGAAAGTTAAAAACATGATTTTTAATTATTTATTATGTACTTCTTAAATACTATTAAAATTGAGCAGAGCAGAGCCTTTTCATTGATAATTAGTATTATTTTGTAAGTGAATTGTAAGAATTATATGTTAATTTAGATAATGCATTTTTATGATACATCTTTCCCCTTTCGGTTTTTTTACTACTTTGATTTATACCTATAATGTTATGTTTTAAAAAGCTTTCTTGACACAGCCTTACGTAAACCATCATTTACCATTTTACTATCAGTGTGTTTAAAAGTTTATTTTTACGTTTAATTTATCCAGATTTTTCTCTACTCCCTCCATTCCCCTCAAATCTGTCTTTTGCACATCAATATAAAATAACTTCTTGAGTTTTTTCCTAGGTTTTCCAAACTGAGTTTTACAATAAGTCTTTGAATTGTACTTATATTGTATAAAGAAACAGTTTTATTTAGACATATTTAGACAAATATGAATGCCTAAGACCATAATACTATTTAGTAAGGATTTATAAACAATAAATGAGACTTGATTATTTAAAAAATTTTGATTCTGCTTAACTAAAAAGATTTTATTTAAACACAGATGATGGTGGATATGCTCTTAACTTGAGTGCTGCCAGGGGACGCTTTCCAGTTAAAAGAGGTCCATCTTCAAGAAGTGGAGGTCCTCAACCTAAAAGATCTGCTCCAGGGCAAAGCAGTAGTGGGATGGGAGGAAGAGGTAAATGCCATATAATGCAAACATAATTGTTTCTTATGAATGAAAGTGAAAGTGAACTATTTTAAACTGAATGCTTAATTTAAATTCAGGAAGCGAAATGAAGAGTGAGAAGTATATGGGCGTATTTACTGACACTAGCTTATTTATTGATTCACAGTTAGGAAATAATTCTTCAGTTTCTAATTATAGTTACAATGGGTGATTAACACCACAAATGAGGAAAACATTCCTAAGTTTATGTTTGTTGCAGAATTCCTCTTAATTTCTTCTCAAGTGCCTCCGAACATTGAGTAGTAGGCTTCTTTTTCACACGGTTTCAAGATCAAGATTTTTATGAAAACTATCATGTCCTGTGAGAAAATATTCTTATCTGTAGTATAATAGGGCTATGTATTTTGACCACCTGTTTTCTATTTAATTTATTGTAAACAGTAATTGAAACTTGCTGTACTAATTATTTGTCCTTTCTTAGTTTGGATTGTGATGACACTTTAAAAAATATTTTGTTTTAAATACAGGTGATAGAGTCTTAGTCTCCACATGCGTTCTTCCAAAAGATCCTTGATAATGGTGCCCTAATCTAAAAGTTACTGAAAGTTTGAGTTTGAAGATCATAATAATGTTTCTGTGCAAGGCATTGTTTCTGCTTATGTGAGAATACTGACAGATATGTAAATACAGTGTACATTTCTGCTTTCAAGAATCTTCTCATTGGGAAGAAAATATTTAGAATAAATAATTAAAACTTGATAAGTAGAACATAAATGTTTTGTCATTTAGCTGAAAAGATATCACTGTGGGCTTAGATGGTATTTAAAAAATTAAGGCATGAAAGACGGACTTGAAGGAGTAAGGTAAGATGTTTTAAGTTGGGGGAAATCATGGAAGTGCATTTAACTGTGAAATATTTGAAGGACGTCAAGTAAGCATTAAGATTGATGCAGAGGCGTTTCAAACTAACAAAATGGTCGTTTGAGTTCGAAGTTATTAGAGGAGAGAATTTAAACCCAGAAAGCATGAGATAAGTAGAATCCAATATAAGAAGAGAAGAAAAGTTTTGAGAAAGAGACGTAAGATTTTATATTGAACAGAGAAGGGAACAAGAGGAAATAGAAAGAACACTTAGTAAAGGAATCTAACAATATGTCTTCTAATTTAGTGAAGTCTAAGAGAACTTTAGTTCGTTCTTCGTAACTTTTTCCCCCTTATTTTTTTGTGAGGAAGATCAGCCCTGAGCTAACATCCCTGCCAGTCCTCCTCTTTGCTGAGGAAGACTGGCTCTGGGCTAATATCTGTGCTTATCTTCCTTCACTTTATATGGGATGCTGCCACAGGGTGGCCTGACAAGGGGTGTCTCAGTGAGTGCCTGGGATCCGAACCCCTGCCGCCAGCAGCAGAGCACACGCACTTAACTCCTATGCCACAGAGTTGGTAACTTTTTAGTATTGCTGTTTGACCCTTGATAGGGTAGAAGCTGAAACTGTCACTATCAAGTTTACCTTTCATATGTAGATATCAGTGAATCTAAGTACTTTGGCTACTAACTTGAAAATAAATGAGAAATCCACGCATTTCCATTAGAAGATTAACTAGCGAGCAAACCGAAATAAGTGAAAGGCTGATCTCCAGGAATTAGGAGTAGAAGTAGCACATGAAGACAATATTATTTATGGGAGAAGGTTTCATATTTTTAGTAAGATACAGTGCTCCTTAAATGAGCTCTTAAGTAGTGTTGCTAATATGAAGTAGAAATTGTATTGCTACAATTAGAAAGGCTGAGTTTGTACACTTAAATTTATAAGCATTAGGAGATAGTGAACCACGTGTTGATAAATCAGAAAATAATATGTAAAGAATTTGACGTACTAGCCCAATAAAAGAGCACTATTTTGTCTGAGTGGTGTGAATTGAACATGGTCAGTTCATTTCTTTAGCTGAAAAAGGATACATGTGTAGTCAGTAAACATTTTGAAAGTTTTACACATTTTCTGTTATTAATACTCATAAGCAATTCATATGAAGGTAAAAGAAGTATCAAGGGGAAGGAAAATATCTTTTAGCTGAAGCAGTTTTAAACATTATGAATGAGCTTTCACATGTACATTAATTTTCTGTTTAAGCATTGTGAGAAACACTGACCTTGAAGGAACCGTGAATATATAAAGTTGTGAGGGATATTTAAGCTGTATCAGAACCGTTTACGTATTATCAGAAAGAAAAAAATAATTTTAAAGAAGCAGAAGCGTAGAGGAAAAGGCCATGACATAATATGCAAGATACCTAGAAGTTTTGCACTGCCAGTAAGTGGAAAATGAGGCTACTGGCTGAAAACAGGCAGAAGCACAATTAGTTTCGTGCAGTGGAGAAAGTGTTTCAAAGGAGGACATGGAATGAAATAAGGATGTGTAAGGAAATCGAGATGTTTAAATTTGGTCTTATTAAAGTGGCTGGCTATAGAAAAGACAATATAGGAAACTGATAAATAATGGGATAATTGTTTAATACATTGCATTAATTTGTAAGTGCCCTTTGCTATATTAATAAGCACCAAGAGAATTCTTGACAGTTTTAGAATATACATATGTACAAGTAAAAGATAAGATGACATGGAGTATTCTGAGACCTAAAAAAAAATTGTTGAAAGGTTATCATAAAAGACTAAGATAAGTGAGAAACCAGATTTTGAAACTAAATTGTGTTAAGTTGGCTTAATATCGTGATCTTTGAGAAGCAATCAAAGGGTTTAACCAGGATAGTAATATTACAAGATTTGAATTTTGAAAAGAATAGTTTAGTTGTAGTGGGACCATTGTAATGCAGAATACATGAAGCAGTAAGAGTGAAAGCACGATTAAGAGGCTTTTGGTAATATAGACAAGAAATGGATGGAGTAAAACAACGACAAATAGAGGAGAAAGCTGACAGATTAGCGATAGTGAGGCAGATTTAATAATTGAATATGTGGAAGTAGTTGATAAAAGTTATTTACATTTAGCTCAAATTTTTGAGAGGTTTTACCTACTGATTGTAGTTTCAAGATTATGAAAAATGTAATTAGGGGAAGATGCCAGAAGATAAAATAGTCAGGAGTAATGTTTAAAAGGCAGACAAAAATGAGCGTAAGTGGAATATTAGAAGGAGTAATTTTAAAAAATTGTTTTGGAAACAAGAAAGTCAGTGTTTTGAATTTTTTTTTCCTTTGTGACATTACTTTCAATTTTGAGATACTTACATAAGCTTTTAAAATTAAAGGTCCGATATCACGTGGGAGAGACAATTACGGAGGTCCTTCACGAAGAGAGCCAGTCTCTTCCCAGAGAGATGACTATGTGTCACCAAGAGATGATGGTTACACTACTAAAGATAGGTAAAAGAGAACGAAAAATACATAAAATGTTAAGCCACAGTAAATTTTTTTGTTGAGGTGAAATTTACTTGACATAAACATTTTAAAGTGAATAATTCAGTCACATCTAGTACATTCACAGTGTTATGCAACTACCACCTCTGTCTTGTTCCAAAGCATTTCATCAGTGCAAAATAAAACCCTGTACCCATTAGGCAGTTGTTCCCGTTTCCCCAGTCCAAGCCCCTGCCAAACACCAATCTGTCTTGTGTCAGTGAATTTACCTATTTTGAGTATATCATACTAACGGAATCAAAAAATATGTGATCTTTTGTGTCTGGCTTCTTTCCGTTAGCATAAGTGTTATCAAGGATCATCCATGTTGTAGCATGAATCAGTGCATAACACCTTTTTATGGCTGACTACATAGTCCATTTTAGATGTAGTTAACACACTTCATCGATTTGTTTGGGTTATTTCCACCATAGGACTGTTCTGAATGTTCATGTACAAGTCTTTGAGTACCTGTTTTCAATTCTTTTTGGTACATATACTTAGGAGTAAAATTCCTGGGTTATATAATAATTCCTTAAGTTTTTAAGGAACCACCAATCTTTTCCATAGTTACATTTCTACTGTTAATGTACAGAATTCCAATTTATACACATCTTCAGCAACGCTTGATGTTTTCCCTTTTTTAAAATTAGAGCCACCCTAGTAGGTGTAAAGTAGCGTCTCATTTTCATTTTGATTTGCATTTCCCTAAGTGACTTCTATTGTGCATTTTTTGTGTGTGTGCTTGATGGCAGTTTGTGTACTTACTTGGAGAAAAGTGTATTCAAGTCCATTGCCCATTTTAAAATTTTTGTCTTTTTTATCAGAGTTCCTTATGTATTCTGGATATTAGAAATCACTTTTTTTTATTTTGCTGCTTTTTTTAAGTTATTCAAGCAGGGATTATCCAAGTTCCCGTGACACTAAGGGTTATGCTCCACCACCTAGAGACAGTGCATATCGTGATTATGGCCATTCGAGTTCTCGGGATGAACATTCCTCTAGAGGATATAGGTATAAATTTTTTTTGTCTTTATTGAATAGCTCATTGCATTTCTTAATTCTCATGTGAATTAACGCTTTCTTTTAAATTTAGTGATCGTGATGGCTATGGTGGTGGTCGAGATAGAGATTATTCTGAACATCCTGGTGGAGGCTCTTACAGAGATTCATATGAGAGTTATGGTGAGCGTCCAGTTATCACTTGTAAATCATAGAATTAGATTTTAACAGGCCAGGCTGTTGTTTACTTTAACTTTACTTCTAATTCCACAAATGGAAAACTGTATCTAGTATGGCCTTTGGTTAGTTTGGGCATCTCTGAATCATTTTCTTAATACCTCACTTAAACTAGTAGGTTGCTTTTAAGGGTAAAGTGGCAGTCTCATCTCGTGTCCTCATTAATGAAAAACTATTTTAACTTTTTAAAATAACAAGGAGAGTATTTAATAGTATGAAGCATAGGAACAGTATATAAACAGAACTTCAGCCCTTTTTCGGAAAACGTTACTAAATATTTACTTTAAAATAAATTTAAGCTAAAATGTATTATTCTTGTTTTCTTTTAAATAAGTGTAAAATCCTTAGACGACTGCAGCGTAATTACTGCCTTCGTAGCAGAGACGGATAAAAACGCATCTTGTCCAAGTATTCAGTACTTTAACAAGATTCATGGTGTAATGATACCACAAAAATTTGTAACATAGTTTTTGTTGATTATTGACTTTACAGGTAGCTCCCGGGGTGCACCACCACCACGAGGACCCCCTTTGACTTATGGTGGAAGCAGTCGCTATGATGATTATAGCAGTACACGAGATGGATATGGTGGAGGTCGGGAAACTTACTCAAGCAGCCGAAATGATACCTGTTCAAGTGGTCGTGAGCGTGGTGGCAGACAGGAACGAGGGTTTCCACCCTACGTGGGTAAGGTGTACGCTGCTCCTCGTGAATCGTTTAGTAGCTCAAGTTGTGGAGCTTCCAGAGGAAGTAGTGGAGGAAGCCGATCTGAAAGAGGAGGCCGAAGCAGATATTAAAAATAACACTCAGTTATGTACGAAATTTCCTTGGCAAAGAGAAAATTTAAATTCTTTTTTTTTTCCTGTTATTTGAGTACTATTAAAAGAAAAACGTTCATTTAGGGAGGAGAAGCGTATATTAACTTTCCCTCCATGAATTTTTGGATAAAGATGAAAAAGTGGAATTACTCAAAGTAATGTCATAATTGTTAATGTTAATTGAAAAGTTGAAAAGTAGAAGTTATCTGTTTAAATCTAATGTCTGTATTCTTAAAATTTTCAGAGTAAAAATTTTCATGAAATGCTGTTTGCTGTCTGATTTCACTTTTGAGTTAAACAACATAAAAGCAAATTTGTTTGGAGGGTGAATTGCACTGTTTGCCTAAAATTTTCCATTGTGTCTTTGAATGTAAATTTACACAAAATTAAGCAGTATCTTCCTTCTCCATTGAAAGCTTGCCGGTTTTCCAGTTAGGCGGGCTAAACAAATTACATGTTTCTCTTTGAAAACTTAAACGTATAAAAGGTTTGAGAAGTCTCCAAAAAGGCTGCAAAACAGTGTTTGCCTCTTTACTATGAAATTTATTGTCTTTCTTCTTTCGAAGGAATAAGTTGAAAGAAAAATTAGATATGGGATGGTAACAAAAGTTTATGAAATCTAAAATTAAGTATCCATTTTCTTATCCAGATTAAAGCATCAAATGACCAAAGTGGATATAATGGTAATGAATCCAGTTTTTCCACTTAAATCAAAATGGAACCAGTGAACTTGCTTGAGTACATATCTTAATGAGGTGCAAGTAGGAGCTCTTAGATTAAAAAAATCAGAAAATAAGTGTTTTATCTTATATATTACTCGAATTAACTCTATCTTGGAATATTTGACAATTAGAGTAATTCAGAGGGTTTAATAGTATGCTCTTGCAAATAGGGAGTTTATCTAGAAGGGTAGAGCTTTTGTCAGTAAATTTAGGTGAAGATCATGAATAAGATCACTCTTAAAAAAAAAGATTTCTTTTTGGAAACTTCAGTCCATCAAAGCTTGGACAAGTGTGTCAAATGGAGTTTGTAAAATTAGTACAAAATTTTGCGGGTGCTATTAATAGTTTCTTTTTAAAGGAACAGAATAAATGGAAGCCAAGGGAAAATTGGAATATCAAAGGTTTAAGAAATTTAAACTCAAGCACATGTTGAAGCATCAAATGATTAAAAAAGGAAAGATTAAAAAGCAAATCAAGTTTTGGACCTAAATCAAAATTGAAACAATTACTTTTCATGAGTACATGTTTTTAAAGTTTTTATAATACATTAGTTTTATTCATTTTTCACAGTCAAGATAGAGGACCATCCACTGTCTAAGCAGCAGCAGTAACTGATTGATTTTTCCTTTTGTGAATCCTCTTTAGGCTCATCTTTCCTAGGCTACTAAGAGAATAGAAAAAACTCTCCTCTGCCTCTGTAAAGAGAGAAATTTTTGTACCACATTATATACTTGACAGAACATTATGTACCTACGTGACAGTCGTAATCTACCCCATAAAATAATTCAAGGGAGGAAAAGTAGTTAATAACAGTAAATTCCTGTTTATTTTGGAATTTACTTGTTTACTGGATGTACATTTTAATGAAATCACAAAGCTCCAAATGTTGAACAGATTGTGATTTCTTAAAAATATGGACTAATCTGAAAGGAGGAAGGATTACTTTTCGTGAGTAAATATCAGTGGAGATCATCACTGGGAGCAATTGAAAAATTAGTTAATTGAGGAACTTAAACCACAAATAAGATGAAAGTATTTGTTTCAAAGGAGCCCTTGCCGGCTTGATGTTTAGGTGAATTCTTTAAATCTTATGAAGACATGTTTTCCTTCACTGATGCTGTAGGATTGTGAAGGTTGAAAGAGAAGAAAATAAACTTTGTAGTAGTGTGTGTATTTTAATAGGAGCACAGGAAATAGCATTTGTGATACCCTGACCCTGGGAACTTGCAACTCCAGCAAAAAGGTTCCTTGACAAGATATTCTGTCATTACAATGAGGGGATAAAGAGAGTAGTAACCTAGAAGGTAAAATTTTTCCTCACTGTTTGGAGCAAGTCAGGGTAAATGCTGAAAATCATAATCAGAGCTAAAAGCTTATCTCCTTCAAGTTTTTTTTTTTTTTTTTTGAGGAGGACCAGCCCTGAGCTAACATCTGCCAATCCTCCTTTTTTTTTTTGGCTGAGGAAGACTGGCCCTGGGCTAACATCCGTGCCCATCTTCCTCTACTTTTATATGGGACGCAACCACAGCATGGCTCGACAAGCAGTGCGTCGGTGCGCGCCTGGGATCCGAACCGGCGAACCCCAGGCCGCCACAGCGGAGCGTGCGCACTTAACCACTTGCACCACCGGGCCGGCCGCTCTTTCAAGTTTTCATAGGAACATAATAGTTGAATTTGTCTACAGTCCAGAGAATGAAAATTGTAACTAGAATTTTATTTAAATTTGAGTGCTACCAATGTATTTTTATTTTTCAAGTTTTCTCTCTATATTTTTTACATATGAGAATAATATGAGGAGTTATATTATTTTGCCATCAGTAGTGTAGGTTATGTTAGTTGGCTTATTTTGAAAAATGGCAGTTAATTTAGAAACATGAGATTCCTCATTGAAAGAACATGATGCAAGAATTAAATAATTGCATCTTTCTGTTGCCTCTAGTCATTAAAACTGTTTTCTGATCCTAAGGCCTATCAAGTAGCTTTCAGAAACCGCATTGAAAAGGCTACAATAGGAAGGCTACTGAAGTAGCCTAATGCAAGTCTACTCTTCTTTTCATTGATTGAAGAGTCACTGTGCCAGGGTCTGTTGTAAGTGCTAAACGTAACAGCAGTGAATAAGAGATCCCCTTACCTTATAATGTGTATCTTCTAATGGAGCCTAGAGTCATCATACTAGGTATATAAAAGGACATAATTCACATATTGCTTAGTGTTCAGATACTTTGATTTTGAAATTACCTAAATTGATACAACCAGAGATAAAACAGACCACGTTCTTGAAAATCTCTGCTTAAAGGGATTGTCTCTTCATACTTTTATTGGTTATTTTGTGTTTTTATTTGATAGTTTTCTGTTTTTGTAAGTGTTGGAGATAACCTTTCTCATTTGTGGTTTGTCTATTAATTACTTTTTGTGTCGTGTCAAAATTTTTAGGCTAGTTTGTGTCACTTTTAAGTATTTTTCTATCTTAAAAAGTTATAAATTTTTCGAAAAGTTTTCAAGTTCAGCTTTTTTAATACCTAGAACTATAATTTCATGGCTTTTTTTCTTAATATGATACATGGTAGGGATACGGTTATTTTCATTTATTGGTCAGAGGCCATTCTTTCCCACTGATTTGCGAAACCATGCAAGTTAATCAAATCCGTAAATATACATATCTTTTTCTAGGCTACCTGTTGTATTCATTCTATTTCTGTTCTTTAACATTTTTTTCCCTATATGGTGCCAAATACTACACTGCTTTGATTATCAGAACTTAAAAATAATTTAAGGATTTCACATTAATATAAGTAGTTCGTTTCTTGTTCATTTATTTTGGTCTTAGCTATTCCTGACCCTTTACTTTTGCTTTATATGTGTTCAGTTTGTGGATTTCTGTAGAACATTGGAGTTTTGACTGAAATTGCTTTGATTTTGTAGATGAATTAGGGGAGAATTGACTTTAATGTATTGAGTTTTCCTGCCCATCAACGTGGTGTCTTCTGTTTTATAATCAAATCTTTAATATCTGATATTTTCTCAGTAAAAACCTTTACATCTTTTGTTAGCTGCATTAGCTGCATTCTTAAGTTAATTTCTAATGTTTAGATTTTGAATGATCTATTTACAGTCATAATCTTGGGGGAACTACAATTGATGAAAAGTTATTTTGTTTTAAAGTTATATTTTATACAAATGATATTATTTAAAATATTTTTCTTTACATTCTCTTGAATTTTCTATATAGATAGTTCATCATTGCAAATAAAGAGAAAGACAAGTTTTATTTTTTCATTTGATCTCTATCCCTCAGTAAATTTTCCTTGCAGCCTTGAGCTTTCTCAGGCAGGCATTTTAATGTGAGTCTGGGGTTATCCTAGCAACATTGCCTTGTGCTGCTAGAAGCCATGTTAGAGTTTGGTCTTACTACAAGGGTTTGGACAGAGTTATGTGCTGAAAGTCCTGCACTTTTCAGTACGTGTCTGTGTGTGTGTGTTTGTACATGTAACATATGTTAAGCTCAAGTACCCATTTCATAGCCTCTTTGTCTTTGTGTCTGGTTTGTTGGATGTATCTGTATTGGTAGTATACCCCAAACCTGATTTTCTAGGACCATACATACATAAATGGTTTAGGCCAAATGGTTGAAGAGTTAACCACAGAGTTTGGAGTAAAGTGATGAGGAGGCAGAAATTTTTCATTTTATTTTAAATCCTTATGTGACTTATTTTTTCCTGCAGTGAACATTTATTGTTTTTATAACAGAACTTACTTAAGATGTTATGAGACTATTTGTAAAGCACATAGAACTGTGCATTTTAGATAATGTTAAAAAAAGTCAGCTTTATTGTACTCCAATTTTTCTAAATTCTAATTTAACCTACAGGTGGGTGTACACATGAAACCCTGATCATAAAAATAACATTTTTTTCATATTTAAAGGACCTTAGAACTTACTTAATCCTTTGATTATTTGCATTTACTTTCAGCATCCCACCAACTTATCAGACAAGAAACATCTGGGGGCATCAAAGAGAAAATTGTAAACTCTAAAGGCAACACCTATTAATAACAAAGGCAATGTTTTCCACAGGTGCTTTAAGCCCCAAGTTGTAGTGATATCTTCCAAGAGAAAAGACAGGAGTTCCCTCTCTCATGCTTCCTTCCAGTGTTGTTTCACTTAGCCTGTCTATACTAACTAAACATTAACAAGCATAAAAGTAATTTAACTTTGTGAGGTTGTGGCTTTTATAAAATGCAAGTCACCAATTGAAAAACCATTTCTTCAGTGGACAGATAGTTTAAGTCAACTGCAACTGACACACAGACTTCATTGTGACCCCCTCTGTTCTTTGCACAGACTCAAACACCTGAGGAGACAGAAACCCACTGGTGGCGACTTTGTGTAAGGCTCACAAAGTAGGTTTAGGCCCCTTTACCCTAGCATACGCCTTTCAGCAGCTTAAAGTAAAAATCTGTAAGCATAATCACTTTTTGCCTCTGAAAGAAGCAATAATGGAAATATAGGAGGCTTGTTGATTAGCTATTTACTAAGGTGGTGAGTGTTACCTAACTAAGTGGGCTGGCCACCTGGTGAGTTAAGTAAGACTCTACACCAGTGGAAGTTGTCTCATGAAGTAAAGTGTATTTGCAGGAAACAGGAGGCCACGAGGAATCATTTCCAAAGTTATGGCCCCATGAACAAAGGAAAGCAGGAACTTTTATTTGGTTAGGGAATGAATATTCAAAAGGGGGAGGTGGCTATTCACTTGCATGGGGTCAGTTCAGAACATGTTTTCACGTAACAGGCCTAAGCTCCTCCTGGAGAGATCTTTGCATTAAATATAAGGCAAAGATCATGGGCGTAGCTCTTGTGGTAAGACTTGGTCAGTTTCAGGATGGTTGGTGGTTGCATCTCCTTAACAAGCAAAAGGAAAACAAACAACTTGGAAAAACAGTTAATGGCTTCCAAACCCATCTTTGAGGTACCTAATCCGTCACGGTGGCTATGGTAAGAGCACTAAGGATGGTAGGTTATGCAGTTCATTGTTGATTACTTGAGTAAAAAGAATATTAGAGTTGAAACAAAGGCCAAGTGGCGATTTATCCTCAGGCAAACTCAAAAGGTTAAATTGCAATTTCCAGAAGTAAAATGAGGCAAATAGTGCTTAGTGGTATTTAGGTTTTCATCCTAAGTACAACTAAGATTCTGCTGTTCTTTTTAGATCACACTTTTCTTTAATGATTCACAGAAAAAATTATCTTATTTGTAAAGGTACCTTAGCTGTAATTTGATGAAAAGAGAGGTAATAATATTTTCTTAAATAACCGTGTGTTAAAGGAAAAGGAATACATTCAACTCCTTTTACTCATAAGTGATTTATTGGACTTCAAAATTTTATTTTATTTTTATTATTTTTTGGTGAGGAAGACTAGCCCTGATCTAACATCTGTTGCCAGTCTTCCACTTTTTGCTGAGCTAACATCTGTGTCCATCTTCCTGTACTTTATATATGAGATGCCACCACAGCATGGCTTGATGATGAATGTGAAAGTCCATGCCGGGATCTGAACCCATGAACCCACAGCCACCGAAGCACGTTGTGCAAACCTAAGCAGGATGCTACGGGGCCGGCCCCTAAAATATTATTTTTAACAGAGAATTGATTGCCTTTTCCCAGTTTTATTGATATATATTGACTAACATTATATACATTTAAGATATACAACATAATGATTTGGGGGGTGTGTGTGTGTGTATATATAGATAGTGAAATAATAACCGCAAGTCCAGTTAACATCCATCACCTGATCTAGTTACAAACTTCTTTACTTGGGAAGAGAACTTTTAAGAGCTACTGCCGTAGCAACTTTCAAATATATAATACAATGTTGTTAGCTCTGGTCATTATGCTGTCGTTAAAAAAACAAAATTCAGTCGGGTAAATTTTAAAGATATAATTGGCTTCATTGAATGATTCATGAATTAGGCAGCTTCCCATCTAGCAAATAGACTTTTTGTTCAGCTGTAGGAAAAGAAAGGTTTTTAAAAGCAGAAAGGGGACAGAAAAAAAATTATGAAGTATGCATTGTTTCAGGCAAGATTGCCCTTCTAAGGGGAACAGAAGGAGACTACAGAGGAGATTATCTCACTAGTGCTGACAAAGTAAATTCCGTGTTAACTGGTTAAAAGTTGCATTTGGAGGCTGAAACTGCAGTTAGATTAACTATTAAATCTTGGTTTGCTGACGTGGGGTTTGATGCAAGTGATTTCATTTTGGGCTGCTGTCTCCTTTTTAATAATTTCCCATTTGATCGGACTTTAGTTTATCTAAGGGATATGATCAGAATTACTAGTGCCACTCACAGCTACTGCTGTGTAGTTCTCAAAGCTTTTGTTGATCCTTGTTGTGATATTCACCAGTTCTGATGTTTTTCTTTTACTTAATGTCTGTGATATTCACAGGCCATGACTTCAGGTTCACAATTTTTAAGTAGGCTGTTGTTTTTGTTCCTTTTTTGATGTTTAAGTCTTAGGAAGATCATTTGCTTGGTGGTTAGTGGCTGTGAACATGCATTTAGAGCTTTTGAGAGAATACAATGTACCAGAAAGATTACCTTGATTTTTATAAGCAGGATAATTCTGAATGTTTGAAGGGTGCATCAGAACCATGATTCCCAAGATCCAAACCAATCAAAATAAGTCTAAAAAAGACCCCATGAAAGGAGTCACCTTTTAAGCCAAGTGATTCAGTGATCTTATGTAACTGAGTTTCAACGTCTCTAGAAATGTTAATCTAGGTGCAGCAAGTGGTGTTGGCCACAGCACAGACATCTCCTAGCTCAGCTGAAAGATAGTTAAGGGCTATCCTGTTATCCAGAACAACTGTAGCCAGAAAGTCTAAGTAAATTCGTGGGACAGCTACTGCATTAGCTGTGGATTCTGCAATACTTTGAGTTGAGGAGAGGTTTCCAATCATAGGCTTATTTATATTTACTCCGAACTACTGAAATATGGCCCTGTCAGAAGAAGCAAATCTTTAGTGATGAATGCCTTCTAGTAATTTCTTTCTAACTCCATGATGTAAATCCAGGGAAATCATCCAGTGAGGTATAGTTTGTTTGTAGAAAGTTAGGGGCACAGTTGGACAACCTAAGAGGCATTGCCTAGCTATTCATCATCCATCTAGGCGTTGTTTGGCCTGGGGAGAGTGTGTTAACCACCACAGACAAAGACAAACCTTGTCAGGGCATGTACCACACTTGTTAAGTAGGTACTGATAATTGACACGTTCTCAGGGATTGCTGTGTTTACCTGTTCAAGCCAAGAGACAGTCAGGTTTTCAGCACATATAGGAAGGAAATCTCCCAGCCTGAAATAAAGAGTCATTATAAATGCCTTGCGAAGATGGGTGATGCTGGTGAGATCTCTTAGTGAGTGGGGTCACATTTGAGCTATGAGAATCATGAGAATGTGGGGGTACAAATATACTAAACTGTATGTAGAGAAAGGTATATATTTGGGTACATCTGGTTATAATTGGAGCAAGGTAAAAACCAGGCACTGGATGTTCTAGTCATAAAAGCTGAACTCTGTAAGAGACTTCTAAGTAGGGTCAATCATTGTTTGCAGTGACATTGGGAATAGAAGAGAAATTGATCACAAGGAGGACCAGGCAGTCTCTAGCATCATGGATATATTAGAATCTTTGATGACAAATCCAGCAGTCTGAAATGTTACCCCCTTTGGCAATGGTTTGGGAGACACAGATGAGGATATTCTCTTTCCAGGCCAATGCCAGAGTAAAGGAAACAAAGAGAAGGGGAAAGAGTCTCATGTTTTTAGTTGAGTATGAAGTCCTGATCCAGCATCTTAGGTGGAAGCAGTCTACCCTGATGTCAGCTACTTCTTTTTCGTGTTAATTTGATAGAGAGGTCTCCAGCATGTGTACAGGACCAGATGTCAGATGGAGCCTTCTTTAGCTGTGAGGTATGTATCCAAGGCTCAATGCCCTCTACTTTTGCAGCAGTGTCAGTGGTCAGGAGTACTAGGTAAGGTCCCCTCCAATGGGGCTCTCTTCCTCTGATGACAACTCCAGAATACGCAGTTGCCAGACTCTAGACTATGGCCAGAAAAAGCCTTTGAATAGAGATCTTGGAAAGCTTTTTTAACCTGTTGATAATAGACTTGAGTATAAAACATTAGACATTTATAGTAGTGATAGTACTAGCAGGAGAGAACAAGGGATCAGCAGAAGATTATACACCAATAGACATTGGTCTGCCAGTGACTATTTAATGTGGAGTTAGTTTATATTTCCCAAAGAGGGTACTGCAAACAGTTATCAAGACAAAAGCCAATACCTTAAACCAGAGAAGTCCAGAAGTTTCAGTAAGTTTAGAGATTTTAAGTTTGAGAATCCTATTAGTTGTCTCAACATTGCCTGATGATTTGAGGGTGATAAAGGCAGTAAAAATTCCAAGAAGTTTGCAAATTTTCATTAAGGCTCATATGGTTTGCCGAGTGAAGTAAGGGCCTTGATCACTGGACATTATGGAAAGTACACCCCAAGTGGGAAACATGCTTTCTAACAATTTCTTTCCACTGCAAGGGCATCAGCATTGTGACAAGGGAAAGTTTCAACCCATCTGCAAACATATATACAATAACTAGAACAATAATTATAACCCATAATATGTGGCAGTTGAATGAAATCCAACTGCAGGTGTTCAAAAGGTCCAGAGGGAGGAGATCTGAGGCCTCTGGGAACAAAAATAGTTTTTCCAGGGTTATGGAACTGACACATCAGATATTGGCAGTAAACTGATTTTGCATTTTTATAGAAGTCTTTCCACCAATGTCTATTCATAATTTGAGGCATCTTAAATGCAATGTGGTAGGTGAATGAATGTAAAACCAAAAAATGGGGTTAGCTGGGGAGCCAGGAAGAACTAAGCAGCCATCTTGAGTTTCCAACAGACTAAACTCTTCATTTAATTTACAGCCGTTATTTGCCCATCTTAATTTCTCTGATTTGGGAGCAAACTGTTGCCGCATAACTAGGACATCCAGATGGCAAAAGTCTGGCAATGAGGGTCATTTTTTGCAAAAGCAGAATAGACTTGATCTACGTGTGCTAAAATCTGTACATTCTGTTGCTGCTCCTTTGCATGAATGCCAGCCAGGGCATTTCCCTCATGATCAGTTTTAGTCTTTTTAGGGTGAGTCTCAATTTGGATGACAGGAATTTCAGAAGTAAAAGAATGGCATTAAGAAGGTCATTTACTTGTCTGTTTTTGGTTGGGATCCCAGCAGATGTAAGAAAGCCCCTTTGTTTCCATAACATCCCCAAATCACAGATGACCCGAAAGTCTATAGCATACTGGCTATAAGTATAAATATTAGCAGTTTGTCCTTCTAATAACTGTCATGCTCAAGTAAGGTCATGGAGCTCTGCTTGTTGGACTAATTGAGCTTATGGGAGACTTGCACTTTCAAGCAGCTCATATTTGTAGCAAAAGCATAATCAGCTTGGAAATTCACTTTTTTATTTCTGTGGTATGACCCATCAATGAAAAAAATTAGATCATTTATCAGGCAGAGGTATAAATGTAGCAGGATTAAGATTATTGCAACATTTAAGATGTATATTAGTGCTGAAAACTAAAGGATCTAGTAGGAGGTTAGTCTGCTGGCAGAGAAATGTTGAGAAATTCAGAGTGAAGACGACTTTGGACAACATGCAGAGTTTGTAAATAAAAGCCATTTTCTAGCATTAGATCTGCTGAGGCTTCTACTTCTACTTTGTAGCTGTGCTATAGCGTTTAGACAGCTGGAGTAGGCATAAGCAACTTCATCAAGTTATACGTTACAATAGGCAACAGGCCTATGTTTATTACCATGTTCTTTAATGAGTATTCCCAAGGCTTGGTTAACTCTTCCATGCACAAATAAAGTAAAGGGTTTTGTATAGTCTGGTAGCCTAGAGGCAGGGGGTTCTTGCAGCTCTTGTTTTAGTGTTATAAAGTCCTGCTCATGTTTATATTCCCAGGGAATGGGCTCAAGGACTGAAATTTTAGTAAATTTATAGAGTGAGAAAGCTAATAGAGAAAAATTAGGAATACATAGTCTCCAATAACCAGCCAAGCCCAGAAATACATGAAGCTGTTGCTTCGTTTTAAGCCTAGGAATGGAGGAAAGTTACTTTAAGAATAAGCATCTCTTCCCAGAAACTAAGGATTAATTGCTGGCATTTCTCTAAGGGTAAGCATGTCTCCTGGAAACTAAAGATTAATTACTGACCTGCTGTGCTCACCTTGTGACCAGTGACCTGCTGACCCAGACCTGCTGTGCCAGCTAAGGATCTTGTGACACTAGTACAAGAGATACTCTTGTCACATGTGATGTTTGCTCTTTGTCCAAGATGGATACAACTATTCTTTACACCCCACTTCTTTGGTGTCCTTCCTTCCGAAGGCCCAGGCTATAGTCCTCAAAGCTGGCTTATAATAAACTCACCCCAATTTTCATTTATAGATTGATTATGGATTATTTGCATCTACATTTCTTGACACAGTCATGGCAGGATTTCAGATAAACCCACCAGAGACCACTTGGAATCTACACTGAACTGATGTTCAGTACCAATAGGGGCCCACTGAGCACTCCCAGATCACTGCATTCTTCAGCCAAGCCCAATGAGTTCTGAAACCTGGACATCCTTAAGTTGATAGTCCAGAGTTTATCCAAGCTGTTTCAAGTGTTAAGATTAGGTGTTTTATGGGGGTACCAGTACATACCCTAGGTAAGAGGAACCTAGGGGGACTTAGTAGGAAACAGAATCCTAGGGGGAATTTCCTAGCCCGGGGGAGCCTAGGGGGAACTTTGGAGTGGATTAGGCAAGATGTCCTTTTAATTTAATTTTAAATTGGAAATAATTGTTTTTATAAAGTATGAACAAACTGCTTGATAGATAAATGAAAGTCTGAACTTGCTCCTCTCCAAAGAAAAGGGACACCAGATCATCCCAGCCATAAGGTGTTCTCAGGTGACTGAGAACCTAGTGGGAGTGTCTAAAGTTGAGCCTTGAGATGTGTAGCAGTCCCATAGGAAATTTCATCACAATCATTCACTTAAGTAATTGACAGTTCATCCGGAGATATAAATATGAGGGTTGGTTGCCCACACTCTCCAAGTCCCCATGGTAGTTTATACTGCTGGTGGCAGAAACAGAGACTTGTAAGAGAGTGCTTATGACCTTTCTTTAGGTAGTAACACTCACAAGCAGCATGTGTCTGCCTCAATACACTGTCCATATAAATTGTTCAAACTTTATAGTAAAACTGAACTAAAATGAAAGTGGTAAATCAATCTTCTAAAAGCCACCCAATTTCCAAATGGGCAGACTCCCCTCAGAACTCTGGCTGGCTTCATGCTGAAACTTGCAAGTGCTTAATGAAATGAGGATAGCTGTAAATGGCTGGCAAGGTGACCCAGGATAATTTAAATTTACAGCAGCCACTTTGGGACTCCTTTTTAAGAGACAGATAAGAGAGAAATCTTTAAAGAGTTGAGCTTGCCAACTTCCAGTGTCATTGCTCAAAAACTAAAGGTCTCAGAAGCTGTAAGTATTTACAAAGAACAGCAATAAAAATCTTACAAGCTTCTTTCATGTCCTGAGGGCTTGGCTTAATAATGGTCAGTTTGGGGTCCCTCCTAAAAATGATTGGACAAAAATGTGGTTGGATCCCATTTTGGGGTCAGAGAGAGTCAGACATAAGTGTGAGTTGCACTCCATCTGTGGTTAAGAGTCCGACCAAACTGCTGCCAGCCTCAGGGGAATTACATTGGCCATTAGAAGGAATGTTCCAATTAAACAAGATTATTTAAAAAGTGCACTTGGGGCCGGCCCGGTGGCGCAAGCGGTTAAGTGCGCGCGCTCCGCTGCGACGGGCCAGGGTTCACCGGTTCGGATCCCGGGCGCGCACTGACGCACTGCTTGTCAAGCCATGCTGTGGCGGCGTCCCATATAAAGTAGAGGAAGATGGGCACGGATGATAGCCCAGGGCCAGTCTTCCTCAGCAAAAAAAGGGGAGGATTGGCAGATGTTAGCTCAGGGCTGGTCCTCCGCACAAAAAAAAAAAAATTAAAAAAAAAAATAATAAAAAATAAAAAAAATAAAAAGTGCACTTAAAAACAAAGACTTCAAGGAGGAGTGATGTCAGCATCATGGTGGAGTGAATGTTCCCTTTGTCTTTCCTCTCTAAGTTACAACTAAATGAACATTCATTAACCAACAGAGGATTCCCTATACAGCACAACAGGATTCCTGAGAGATCCATACAGCCATTCATGGGAAAGTGGGTGGTCTGGATTTCCGGGAAGTGGTGGAACTAGGTGAGCAGACCCCTGTCCCTCCCCAGTGGCAGTGATCCAGGTCACAGATAGTCACATGGTGGCTAGTGCGAATGTAAGAGGAGGTAGGGCAGCCTGGCCTGTGCACAAATGCTTTTGGAGTGGTAGCCCAGCCTATGGGAGTGCCCACCACGCCACAGTGGCCCCACAGGGGGGAAAGCTCCCAACCAAGTGGTGGTGACTCAACCCCCATGAAGGAGCCGGACATGGCAAGTGCAGCAGCTTAGCCAAACTGCCTGCAACAACAGAGCCAGCCTGTGCAAAAAAAGTGCCCCTCCTGCCCTAGCACACCAGTTCAGTCAGCCCCACCAGCATGAAAACTACCTACTGGTGGAGCACAGAGGCCCCACTTACACATGTGTGTGCAAACCCAAGTGGCTGCAGCCAGCCTACACAAATGCAGAGCAGCCTTACCAGCACAACTTTCAGCAAACAGGAAAGGATCAGAAATCACAGCTCCTGCCTGGTCCAGCAGTGGCAGGTGGCATCTGTGACCTGATACTACCACAAATGCACTGGCCAAGGAAAAATTCATCAAACATTATGAAGAACTACAGTAATACTGCAAAACAGAAGGAAAATGACAAGTCTGCAGAAACCAGTGCTGAAGTCACAGAATTTACAATTGAAATAACAGAACTCAAAATAGCTGTCAGAAAGAAACCAATGAGTTACAAGAAAACTCAGAAAGACGGTTCAATGGGATCCACACAAAGAACTCCCCTTAATATTTATTGTAAAGCAGGCCTAGTGGTGATGAACTCCCTTGGCTTTTGTTTGTTCAGGAAGTCTTTATCCCTTCTTCATTCCTGAAAGACAGCTTTGCTGGGTATAGTGTTCTTGGCTGACAGGTTTTTTCTTTTAATATTGTGAATATGTCATCCCATTCTCTCCTGGCCTAAAATGTTTCTGTGAGAAATCTGCCAGTAGTCTTATGGGGGTTCCCTTGTATTTAACTTCTCTCTTTTCTCTTGCTGCTTTTAAAATTCTTTCTTTGTCTTTGACATTTGACAATTTAATTATGATGTATCTTAATGTAGCCCCATTCAGGTTCAACCTGTTGGGAGTCCTTTGGGCTTCAGGGATCTGGATGTACCTATCTCTCCCCAGGTTTAGGAAATTTTAAGCCATTACTACTTTAAATATTCTTTCTGTCCCTTTTTCTTTCCCTTTTCCTACTGGAATTCCTATAATGCAAATATAGTTTCTTTTCATTGTGTTTCATAAGTCTCATAGACTTTCTTTACTTTTTTATACTCTTTTTACTTTTGACCCTCTGACTGGATAATTTCTAATGTCCTATCATCCAGGTCAGTGATCCTTCTTCTGCGTGGTCAAGTCTGCTTTTGAAATTATCTATTGAGTTCTTCAGTTTAGTTATTCTACTTTTCAACTCTAGGATTTTTTTTATGGCTTCTATTGTTTTGTTGAACTTTTTGTTTTGTTCATGCATTGTTTTTCCAATTTCATTTGGTTATCTGTCTGTATATTCCGGTAGTTCACTAAATTTCTTTAAGAGGATTACTCTGAATTTTTTGTCTGACAGTTCATAGATTTCCATTTCTTTAAGATCAGTCATTTGAGCTTTACTCATGTCCTTTGGTGGTGTCACATGTACCTGGTTTTTCATGATCCTCAATTCCCTACATTGATATCTGCACATTTGAGTAACTAGGTTCTTCTTCTAGACTTTACAAGTGTTCTTTGGCCAAGCTAGATCCTTATCATTCAGCTCAGTTTGAGTTTCTGGGTGTGTCTGCTGGTAATGTCCTTGGGCAGATAAGGCCTGCAATTATTGTCTACTTTTGGGCAAGGCATCTGTTCAGTCTATGAGGTTGGGGATGCAGGTGTGTGCCACTGGCTGAGAACATTTGGATAGGACTGATGGCTTGGTTACCTATACAAGTGAGGCTGTAGGATGGGCTTCATAATTGTCTGGATTCTCTGGTCAGGCTTACTAGATGGTCAGCATTGGGTACTATATTCAGTAGCACATGAGGCTATGAATTAGCTTCCCTTCCCTGGCAGGGCAGCAGGATGGGACCCAGGGTCTGTATAGTTCTTTGTTTGGGGACCCAAATCAGCCAAGAGTGTGCACTGAATTCCTTTGTCAGCACAGGCCACCAGTTTTGCTCTGCAGATGGGGAAATCTATGGGCTGTACTCTCTGTTAAGTGCCACTGTAAGCAGAGCTGTTGCGTGAGCTACACAGCATCCTATGTACTCTGGGTAGATTCCCTGATCAGGCAGCCTGGAGGATGTTTTCAGCAATAAGTAGGGCTATAAATTAGTTTACATGCCTGGGTGCAGCGGGAGAAGCAGCTTTAAAGCTGGTAAAGCTCTTTATTTGTTGTCTTAACTCAAACCAACCCATTCACCCAAGTTCCCTGGCCAAAGAGATCCATTATGTTTCTCTGAAAATGATCAACTCTGCTTGCCCTTTTCTCTGCTTAAGCACCACTGGGCCACAGAGCTTCCAGGTGTTCTTGTCATCCCTTCTAGTCAGATGGAACTGGGAACCACAGAAGATGGGGCTATGTCTCAGCTCCGTTGCCCGAACAGTAAGGGAAAGAGCTACCCCAGGCAACTCTCAATTTTATAGACAGGCTATCTGGTTGGGAGGAACCGGAAGCCACCCTAAACCTTGGCTATGAATTAATCTCCCTGCCTGTGCATAGCATGTGAACACTCCACACCTGTGCTGGCTTTGCTCTTGGGGCAATCGGCTCTTCCAGCCCACATCTCAGTTCAAGGATTGCTGAGCTATACAGCTTCCAGGTGCTTTCACGAGCCCTTCTGACCAGATGGGACTGGAAAACACTCTCTCCATTTGGTGGGGCTATGACTCACCACCTTTCCTGGGGAAACCAGGATCCGGGGCCATCTAAACCCCTCTTATGAGGACCCAAATCATGCAGAAAACTCCAATGAGTTTTCTGATTAGAGTGCACCACCAACGTGGTTCTAAGGATGAGGAAAATCACTCATTGGGATTCCTACTTGGGCACTCTAGATGTGAACTCAGTCTACCAAAATTCATGCTCTGGTTGTTATAACATTCCTCCCCACTTCTCCATCACAGTCATACTCCTAGTGGTTGTGCTCCACAGATTCCCGGCAATCCCCATAGGGAAAGACCAGAGTAGGGGCTCCCACAAAGTGACCCACAAGATGGGGCGTGGGTACTGTGGACTCTCTTTTTTCACTGGAGTAATCAGAGGCTCAGGACCTCTCTATGTTGTTCTGTGCTGGCCTTGGAGAGCGGCAATGTGGTCAGCGTGTAGCTGCATCTCTTACTCCTCTAATGCAGCCTGTCTTGATCTCTGTAGTGTGGCAGGGTGCTTCAGCCTCACCCCAGTGTTTTAGGATTTTCTTGACATGTCTTAATCAAGAATAGTTGTTAGCTGTTCTGAGAAGGAGTGAAGTCAGGAATGACTTATGTCACAGTTTTGGTGACATAACTTGTATTTGTCTTTTGTGACTGGCTCACTTGACTTAGCATAATGTCCTCGAGGTTCATCCATTTTTAATGCTGGATAATATTTTGTTATATGATATGCCACAGTTTTTATCCATTTATCCACAGATGGACCAAAGGTGGGTTGCTTCCACATTTTAGCTATTATGAATAATGTGGCTATGAACATGGGTGTACAAATATCAGTTTGTGTCTCTGCTTTCAATACTTTTGGATATATATACCCAGAAGAAGAAATGCTGAATCATATGATAATTTTATTTTTAATCTTTTGAGAAACCGCCATACTGTTTTTCACAGTGTCTGTACCGCCTTACCACCTTACCTTCCCTCCACCAGTGCATTCAAGTCCCGATTGCTTTACATATATTCCAACATCTTTTATTTTCTATTAAAAAAAATATCCTAATGGAGGTAAAGCTGCATCTCTTTGTGGATTTGATTTGAATTTCTCTAATGATTAGTGATGTTGAACATCTTTTTCAAAATTTACTTTGTTTTGTAGAGCAGTTTTAGGTTCACAGCTAAATTTACAATTGAGAGGAAGATACAGAGTTCCCATGTACCCCTTACCCCCACACATGCATAATCTCTCCCATTATCAATATACCCCTCCAGAGTGGCACATTTTTTACAAATAATGAGCCCACATTAACACACCATAATTACCCAAAATCTATAATATACATGAGGTTTCACTCTTGGTGTTGAACATTCTATGGGTTTTGACAAATGTGTAGTGACGTGTATCTACCATTATGGTATCATACAGGATATTTTCATTGTCTAAAATATCCTCTGTGCTCTACTTATTCATCTTTACTCCCAACCCCTGGAAACCACTGATCTTTCACTGTTCGAGCATCTTTTCCTGTATTTCTTGGCCATCTGTTTATCTTCTATAAGGACATTTTTATTCAAGTCATTTGCACAATTTTTAATCTGGTTGTTGGAGTTTTTGTTAGTGAGTTGAAGGAGTTATCTCTATATTCTGGATAGTTATCTGTTGTTAGATATGTGATTTGCAAATAATTTCTGCCAGTCTGTCTGTTATCTTTTTACTTTTTTGATAATGTTCTTTGATATATAAAAGTGATTTGTTGTTGTTATAGTGTGTCTCTGTGCCAGAGATTAACCTTACCTGTAAATTTAAAGTTTTATCAGGTATTTTCTGAGACTGAACCTTTCCTTTGTCATGGGTTGTGCTTTATAAATTTCCCCATATGTGTGTTGCTTTTTAATGTCCTAGTCCTTAAATGGCTGTCTTCCAAAAAGGAAAAAACAGAAAAAAAACTGATGATAAAAAGAAGACAGGTGTCAGTCCTTTAAATTCCTTTGACATTACTTCAGCCATAGAGGGTTGCAAGTGTGTCAACAGAGTTGCAACAATAGCATCTCATCTTTGGGTCTGCACCTTGAAGCAGCATTAGTGATTAAAATGCAGACCCTGACATTTGGAGACTGGCAGCAGATATTAGGTTAAGGCAAATCTTCCTCAGCAAAAAAAAAAAAAGGAGTCATTAAAACTGCTCCAGGAATATGTATACATCTCCCTGCAAGAGGTCTAGGGGGTGGAGAAAGAGTAGCTACTATTATGCTAAGAGCTGATCTTTACCAATATTAACTAAAACTTACTGCTCAATCTTTCCCCTGGAAGCTACAATTCTTCTCAAGTGCAAATAAAATAATTTCCAGAAAAGCAGGTCTTAACAAATTCAAGAAGATCAAAATTCAAGTATATTTGCTTAACACAATGGAATGGAACTAGAAATCAATAGCAGATAGAAAACTTGAAAATTCACAGACATATGAAAATTAGTCAGGATGCTCTTAAAGACAATTTGTCTTATAGAAAAAATGAGTCAAAGAGAAAATCAAAAGGAAAATTAGAAAATATATTGAGTCAAGTGAAAAGCAAAAACACAGTATATCAAAACACATATATTCAAATAAATAAATAAATCTGAACAGAGCAATACCAAGTAAGGAGATTGAATCAGTAATCATAAACCTACCAAGAAAGAACAGCCCAAGAACAGATGGTTTTGTGGGTGAATTCTCTCAAACATTTAAAAATAAATTAATGTGAATTCTTCTAAAATGCTCTGAAAAAAAATTGAGAAAAGAACGCTCCCAAATTCATTTGAGGCCAGCATTACTCTGATGCCAAAGCCAGATAAAGATAACATAAGGATAAAAACACTTCAGATCAATATCCTTGCTTAATATAGATGCAAAAATTCTCAAGAAAATACCAGCAAACTGAATTCAACAGAACATTGAAAGAGTCAACCACCGTGATTAAATGGAAATTATCCTTGGGATTAAAGGGTGGCTCAACATGTGTAAATTAAGAAATATAATACAGCACATAAATAGAATAAAAGATAAAAATTAGACAATTATCTCAGTAGGTGCATAGAAAGCACCTGACAAAATTCAACATCTTTTCATAATAAAAGCTCTCAACAAGTTGGTTAGAAAAAGAATGTACCTGAAAATAATAAAGGCCGTATACAAAAAAGCCACAGCTGACATCACACTCCATAGTGAAAGGTTAATAGATTTTCCTCTAAGATCAGGAACAAGACAAAATTGCCCACTTTCATTATTCCTATTCAATATAATACTACAAGGCCTAGCCAGAACAATTAGCCAAGAAAAAGAAATAAAAGGCACCCAAATCAGGAAGGAAGAAGTAAACTTGTCTGTTTGCTGATAACATGATGTTATATATAAATCTGAAGATCTCTATCAAAAAATGTTGGACCCAATAGCAAAGTTTTAGGATATGAAATGAACATAACAATTAGTTGCTCATCTGCATAGTGACAATTAACAATCTGAAAAGAAATAAAGCTATCTCATTCATGTTAGCATCAAGAACAATAACATACTTGGGAATAAATTCAACCAAGGAATTGAAAGATCTCTACACTGAAAACTAATAAGACATTCATGAAAGAAATTGCAGAAAAATAAATTAATGGAAAGATATACTGTGTTCATGAACTGGAAGATCTAATATAATTAAAATGTCCATACTACCCAAAGTCATCTACAAAATCAATGCAATACCTATCAAAATTCCAATGGCATTTTCCATAGAAATAGAAAATCCAATTCTAAAATTTGAATGGAGTAAAAAAAGTCCCAAATAGCCATAGCAATCCTGGGAAAGAGTAACAAAGGTGTAACATTTCTTGATTTCAAACTATATTAGAAAACTACAGTAATCAAAACTATGCATTCGTCCCTTGATGGGCACTTAGGTTGCTTCCAAGTCTTGGCTATTGTGAATAACGCTGCAATGAACACAGGGGTGCACGTATCTTTACGCACTGGTGTTTTCACATTCTTTGTATAAATACCCAGAAGTGGAATATCTGGATCATATGGTAGTTCTATCCTTGATAAAGATGTGGTATATGTACACGATGGAATACTACTCAGCCATAAGAAACGACAAAATCTAGCCATTTGTGACAACACAGATGGACATTGAGAGTATTATGCAAAATGAAATAAGTCAGAGGGAGAAGTCAAATACTGTATGATTTCCTTCGTTAAGTAGTGGATAATAACAACAATAAACAAACACATAGAAACAGAGATTGGATTGGTGGTTACCAGAGGGGAAGGGGGGAGGGAGGAGGGCAAAAGGGATAATTCGGCACATGTGTGTGGTGATGGATTGTAATTAGTATTTGGGTGGTGAACATGATGTAATCTATGCAGAAATAGAAGTATAATGATGTACACCTGGAATTTATACAATGCTATAAACCAATGTTACCGTAATAAACAAAAAATTAAAAAACAAAACAAAACTATGCATTACTGGCATAAAAACAAATACACCAATGGAATAGGAATGAGAGCTCAGACAGAATCCCATGCATATATTGTCAACTAATATTTGACATTGGAGCCAGGAATACTCAATGGGGTAATGACAGTCCCTTCAATAAGTGGTGTTGGGAAAATTGGATATTCACATACAAAAGATGTGAAATTGAACCCCTATTTTATATCAATTACAAAAATGAACATGAAATGATTGATTAAGGAGTTAAATATGAGACCAGAAACTATAAAATTTCCAAAAGAAAACATGGCAAAACTCTTTAACATATGTCAGCAATGTTGTTTTTTTTTTTTTTTGCTGAGGAAGCTCTGCTCTGAGCTAACATCTGCTGCCAATTTTCCTCTTTTTGTATGTGAGCTGCTGCCACTGCACAGCCACTAAAAGACCAGTGGTGTAGGTCTGAGCCCAAGAACTGAACCAGGGCTGCCAAAGCAGAGCACACTGAATTTAACCATTACACCACTGGGCCTGGCCAAGCAGTAATTTTTTTTAATATAACCCCAAAAGCAGAAGCAATGAAAACAAAATTTAATAAGTGGGACTGCATCAAACTAAAAAGTTTCTGCACTGCAAAAGAAAAAATCAACAACAAAAAAATGATAACCTACTGAAAGGTAAAAAATATTTTCAAACCTTCTAATGGATAAAGGATTAATATCTAAAATATACCAAGAACTCATAAAACTCGAAAGAGTGACATAAGCAACATGGTGCAGTGACCTGTTCTCTTTATCTCTCCTCCTTTGAACTATAGCTAAATGGGCATTCATTGACAAACAGAGGACACCCACACAGCCCGACAGGACACCTGAGAGACCCACACAGCTATACATCCAAAGGTGGATAGACTGGACCTCTGGGAAATAGTGGAGATATGTAAGACCTCCCCAACACTTCCCCAGAAGCCCTCTGTGCACACACAAATGCTTTTCCAGCCAAGTGTCCATAGTGCTGCTGCAGTCCCATGGGTGGGAACATGCCTCGGTGTGACTGTAAAAAGAAGTGGAGGCAGCCCTGAGCCCATGCAGGAACACTTTCATGGCTAGCAGGACAGCCCACCATGCTGCTGCAATCCCAAGGAGTGGCCCACGCTCAGAGCCCATTAAGAAGCCCTGCTTAGCAAGTACAGTGGTCAGCACAACGATAAGAGGCAATGGCATATCTACACATGTGCATGAATGCTTTATCAGCTATTGGGAGTGCTCATGGTATTCCTGCAGCCCCACAAGTGAGAACATACCTCAAAATGGCTGTAAGGAGAAGCAGCAGCATCCCTGAGCCTGCCTGCGAATGCTTTTACACGTGGTGGCAGTGCCTACCATACTCCCACAACTCCCGGCAGATGGGGTGGGATGAGAAACACAGCTCCTGCTTCCCCCCAGCAGTAGCAGGTGGAATCTGCAACATGAACTACCACAAATGTGCCAGCAAAGGATTAGTTCATCAAAAACCTTGAGAAACTATAGCAGCAATTCAGAGCAGAAGGAAAATGACAGGTCCACAGAATCCAACCCTGCAGCCACAGAAATTTATAGTGTAAATGACAGAAAATTCAAAATAGCTGTCATAAAGAAACTCAATGAGTTACAAGAAGACTTATAAAGACAGCTCAATGACCTCAGAAATAAAATCAATAAGAAGAAGGAATACTTCACCAAAGAGACTGAAAGAATAATAATAATAAAAAATAACCCAAGCAGGAATTCTAGATAAGAACAGAATTAATGAGATAAAAAAAATCTAGAATCCTTAAAAAATAGAGCTGATGATATGAAGAAAAGAATCAGTGATTTAGAGGATAGAAATACAGAAATTCTTTAGGTGGAAAAGGAGAGAGAACTAAGATTTTTTTTTTAAATGAAGGAATTCTTCGAGAAGTATCTGACTCAATTAGGAAAAGCAATATAAGGATTGTAGGTATGCCAGAGGCAGGGGAGAGGGAGAAATGAGCAGACATCTTGTTCAAAGAAATAATAGCAAAGAACTTCCCAAACCTGAGGAATGAATTGGACTTACTAATGCATGAAGTCATTTGAACTTTTAATTACATCAATGCTAAAACACCTTCTTTGGGCTGGCCTGGTGGTGTAGCGGTTAAGTTCACACTCTCCGCATCGGCAACCTAGGGTTTGCAGGTTCGGATCCCAGGCACTTACCGGTGCACCGCTTATCAAGCCATGCTGTGGCAGTCTCCCAGATAAAGTAGAGAAAGATGGCCAAGCATGTTAGCCCAGGGCCAATATTCCTCAGCAAAAAGAGGAGAATTAGCAATGGATGTTAGATCAGGGCTAATCTTCCTCACACAGACACACAAAAAAGACCTTCTTTGCTGCATGTAATAGTAGAATTGGCAGAGTCAATGACGAAGAAAAAATATTAAGGGAAGCTAAGAAAATAACCTACAAAGGAACCTCCATCA
>JAQQSS010000042.1:2800076-2839335 GCA_028646465.1 Rhinoceros unicornis | reverse complement strand
CCAGATAAAGTAGAGAAAGATGGCCAAGCATGTTAGCCCAGGGCCAATATTCCTCAGCAAAAAGAGGAGAATTAGCAATGGATGTTAGATCAGGGCTAATCTTCCTCACACAGACACACAAAAAAGACCTTCTTTGCTGCATGTAATAGTAGAATTGGCAGAGTCAATGACGAAGAAAAAATATTAAGGGAAGCAAAGAAAATAACCTACAAAGGAACCTCCATCAGGCTTTCAGAAGGTTTCTCAGAGAAACATTATAGGCTAGGAGAGAATGGAATAATATATTCAAAATACTGAAAGATAAAACTTTCAGCCAGGAATACTGTAGCCTGTGAAACTATCCTTCCTATACAATGGAGAAATAAAAGCTTTCCCTGATAAACAAAGGCTGACAGAGTTCATTGCCACTAGACCTTCCCTACAAAGATGTGACCAAGGATGTCCTCATACCTGAAACAAAAAGGCAAAGGTCTACAAAGTTTTGAGCAAGGAGATAAAGAGACAGAAAAATCAGAAATCTTCAACTGTTCTTTCAGAACAGTGTAGGAAATATGTAATGGAAACTTAAATGATAAAGGGAAGGAAAGCCTCAAAAGACTAAACTTTTCAATTTAGTCACAAACTCATAACACAAAACGGAATAATTTGTGACAACAAAAACTCAGAAGGGGAAGTGGAAAGAGATGAAACCTGCTTAGGCTAATGGAGATAAGAGACTATCAGAAAGTGGACTAGCTCATCTTTGAGATCTTTTATACAAGCCTCACTAAAAAATAAATAAGAGCAGAGCCACGACTCATAAAAAAGAGAAAACTGTGAAAGCCACCACAGAAAACCACCAAACTGAAATGGCAGTCAGAAATATAAAGGAAGGGAAACAATGGAAATACAGAACAACTCCTAGTCAACATAGTACTGGAGGTTTTGGCAACAGGAATTAGGCAAGAAAAAGGAATCAAAACTGAGAAGGAATAAATGAAACTCCAGCTGTTTGCTTCTATATATAGAAAACCCTAAAGAGTCCATCAGAAAACTAGAAGAAATAATCAACAACTACAGCAAAACTGCCATGTACAAAATCAACCTACAGAAATCAGTTGCATTTCTATACAGTAATAACAAACTAGCAGAAAGAGAAGTCAAGAATACAATCCCATTTTCAATCTCAACAAAAAGAATAAAATATCTAGGAATAAATGTAACCAAAGATGTGAAATACCCATGCACTGAAAACTATAAGACATTACTGAAAGATTTCAAAGAAAGATATTCCATCCTCATGGATTGGAAGAATAAACATAGTTTATATGTCCATATTACCTAAAGCAATCTACATATTCAATGCAATCCCCATCAGAATCCCAATAATATTCTTCACAGAAATGGAATAAAGAATCCTAAAATTTATATGAAACAACAAAAGACCTTGAATTGTCAAAGTGATCCTGAGAAAAAAGAATAAATTTGGAGGTATCACAATCCCTGAATTCAAAATATACTCAAAAGCTATAGTAATCAAAACGGCATGGTACTGGCACAAAAAAACAGGCACACAGATCAATGGAACAGAACTGAAAGCCCAGAAATAAAACCACACACATGTGGGCAGTTAATCTTTGACAAAGGATCCAAGAACATACAATGAAGAAAGGAAAATCTTTTCAATAAATGGCGTTGGTAAAACTGCCACTTGCAAATGACATAAAGTAGACCATGATCTTGCACCATACACCAAAATTAACTCAAAATGGATTAAAGAGTTGAATGTATGACCTGAAACCATAAAACTCCCAGAAGAAAATATAGGCAGTCTCTTCTGTCTCTTTGTCAGTCTTAGCAGTATCTTTTTGAATACCACGTCGACTCAGGCAGGGCAAACCAAAAAATATATTAACAAATGGCACTTCATCAACCTAAAAATCTTCTGCAAGGCAAAAGAAACCATGAACAAACCAAAAAGGCAATCCACCAACTGGGAGAAAAGATTTGCAAATCATATATCTAACATAAGATTAATTTCCAAAATATATAAAGAACTCATACAACTCAATAAAACAAACAAGCTGATCAAAATACGGGAAGAGGGTATAAATAGACATTTCTCCAAAGAAGATATACAGATGGCTAACAGACTCATGAAAACATGTTCTACATTACTAATTATTAGGGGAATGCAAATCAAAACTACAAAGAGATATCACCTTACGCCTGTCAGAATGACTATACCTATCAAGACAAAAAATAACAAATGTTGGAGAAGATGCAGAGAAAAGGGAATCCTCATACACTGCTGGTGGGAATGCAAACTGTTGTAACCAAAATGGAAAACAGTGTAGAGATGTCTCAAAAAATTAAAAATAGAAATACCATATGATCCAGCTGTCCCACTACTGGGTGTTTATCCAAAGAACATGAAATTGACAATCCAAAGAGTTTTATGCACTCCTATGTTCATTGTAGCATTATTTGCAATAGTCAAGACATGGAAAAAATCCAGGTACCCTTCTACAAAAGAATGCATAAAGAAGCAGTAAATGGAATACCACTCAGCCATAAAAAGAAAATCGTTCCATTTGCAACAACATGGATGGACCTTGAGGGTATGATGTTAAGCGAAATAAGCCAGACAGAGGAAGACAAATACTCCATAATTTCACTCATATGTGGAAGAGAAACACATGGATAAAGAGAACAGATAAGTGGTTACTTGAGGCTGATGGGGCTGGAGGGTGGGTGAAAGGCATAAAGCGGCACATATGTATGGTGACAGACAAAAATTAGACTACTAGTGGTGTGCGAAAACGCAGTCTATACAGAAATTGATGAATAATAATGTACTTCTGAAATTACACAATATTATAAACCATATGATCTCAAAATTATTGAAAAAAATTGTGAATATTACATGAAAAAAATTTATAGGAAAGACAAGTAATCTGATAATACATGGCAGAGTACTTAAATAGACATTTCTTCAAAGACATACAAATGTCCAACAAGTACATATAAATGAACTGAACATTATTAATCATCAGTGAAATGCAAATCAAAACTACAGTGTAATAGCTCACATGTGTTCAAATGGCTATTTTCAAAAATCAAGAGATAAGTGCTGGTGAGGGTATGGCGTAAAGGGAACATTTGTTCATTATTGGTGGTAATGTAAATGGCTCTTGCCAAGGAAAATGGTATGGAGGTTCATCCAAAAATTAAAAATAGAACTATTATGTTATCCAGCAATCTTAATTCTGGGTATATAAAGAAAATGATATCTCTAGCTCATAGAAATATCTGCACCCCCATGTTCATTGCAGCATTATTCACAATAGCCAAGACATGGAAACAACCTAATTCTTGATCTAGTGGATGAATGGAGGTAGAAAAAGTGGTGTATATACAATGGAATATTATTCAGACATAAAAAGAAGAAAATCCTGCCATTGTGACATGGATCGACCTTGAGAGCATTATTTGAAGTGAAGTAATTCAAAGAATGACAAATACTGAATGATCTCTTTTATATGTAGAATCCAAAAACGTTAAGATCGTAGAAGAAGAATCTAATGGTTGCCCGGAGCTAAAGGACAGGTAAAACGGGGAGATGTTGGTCAAAGGGTACAAACTTTTAGTTATAAGATGAATACGTACCAGGATCTAACATAGAGCACAGTGACTATAGTTACCAATGCTCTTTTGTATATTTCAAAGTTGTTATGACTGTAGAGCTTTAATGTTCTCATCATAAAACAACAAAATGGTAATTATATGAAGTGAAGAATGTGTTAAATAACCTTATTTTGGTAAACATTTCTCAATATATTCGTGTATTAAGTAATCACATTTTACACCTTAAATTTATGCAATATCATATCTCAATTTTATCTCAATTTACCTCATGAAAAAATAAAAATAAATGTGGGTGACATTAGCATCGGGTTGACATAAGAAGGCCTTCAATTTTGTCCCCACCTATCATCTAAAATTAAACATCTATGTACAGATAAAAAGCTTTAGGATCCGAGACCACATGTCAAGGAATCTAGAAGGAGCCTTGCCTATATGTGCATTAGATAATAGGCAGACAGGCTCATTATAGGAGGTGAAACAGACAAGAACCTATGAATAGGCTCCCACTCATCTTGGCTGTGGCATCTGGAAAATGCTAACTTGGGCAAATACCCACAGCATGCAATAGCATTTGTAGAAGTCCAAGATTATAGAGGAGAGATTCTAGAGGAGAAATTCCAGCAACCCATTGGAGAAAAAAAAATGTTTATATATATATATATATATATATATTTAACTTTGGATGCTCTGGAATGCGTGAGAGCAAATTTGCATGCTCTCCCCATGGCAACACAGCTTAGAGAAAGAGGAGGCTGGGGATCCCTTCTGGGGTGGAGGAGAAGAGAGGGCTGAGTGAGCACCAGCTTCACCAGCTGTGCAGGACACTACCAAAGAAACCACTTTCTATCCCAGAGTGTTAAAGTGAGAGCTTCATGACTAGGATGAGGGAGAATGTCAGGAAAGAGGCAGGTAAGTATATCAGAGGTCATTTAAAGAATACAGCTCCTGCTGACTGTGTTTTAGATTACAGCAAGATTTCCATAAGCCATTTGGATAAACTTACTCAAGATTTCTTCAACTGGTATGAGGTCACCCCCAGTGCTCTGGGTGCCAAACACAAACCTCTCCACACTCTGCTGACCATCTACTTGTGTACTTTCCTGAGGGTGACAGTGAGAGCAAACTGAAGTAGACAGACAGACTGCACAGAAAACAAAAGAGTGTCTGCAGGTGAGAGAGATACCACAATTTTGATCAGTAGTGCCACATCTGGGAAAACAAAAGAGATGATACTAACATCTAGGCTGATGCATTGTAAGATCAAGAGAAGACACACAAGCATAACAATTCTATCATAAGGGAAGCAAGAAGCATACAGTTGTATGCAAGTCCAGAGAGTGCCCAAGAATATAAGTAGGAACAAAAAAATATTTCTAGTAAAAATTGCAGAAGGTGACTCCTACTTAAAATGCAAAACTCTAAGAAACATGAAGAATCAAGGAAACAAGACATCATCAAAAATTATAACAATCCTCCAATAACTGAATACATAGACAAGGAGTTCTGTGATTTGCCTGATAAAGAACTCAAATAGCTGTTTTAAGGAAATTCAATGAGCTACAAGAAAACATAGAAAGAAAATTAAACGAAATCAGGAAAACAATACATGAAAAAATGAGAAATTTAACAAAAAGAAATTATTTAAAAAAATAACAAAACAAATTTGGGAGCTGAAGAATTCAAAGACATAAATGAAGAATGCAATAAAGAACAATAGCAGAACTGATCAGGAAGAAGACAGAACCAGTGAGTTAGATAACAGCAACTCTGAAATAACCCAGTTATAGGAGAACAAAGAAAAAAGAATGACAAAGAACAAAGAAAGCCTAAATGATCAATGGGACATGATCAAGTGAAACAATATCAGAATGATTGGAGTTCCAGAAAGAGGAGAGAATGGGACAGGGGAAGAAATCCCCTTTAATGAAATTATTAAGGAAGTAATGTCTGAGAACTTCCTAAACCTGAGGAAAGACTTGGACATCCAAGTTTATAAAGCTAATAGATAACCCCATTATTTCAATTCAAAACAATCTTCTCTAAGACATATTATTTAAAAAATTGTCAAAAATGAAGAGAGAATACTAAAAGCAGGAGTTAAAAAGCACATAACCTACAAAGTAACCCAAAATAGGCTATCAATGGTTTTCTCAGCAGAAACCTTGCAGGCCAAGAGAGGGTGGAATAATATATTCAAGATGCTGAAAGAAAAAAAAAAGCAAGCCAAGAATACTCTATTTGGCAAAGTTTTCCATCAGAAATGAAAGAGAAATAAAGACTTTCCCAGACAAAAAAATGCTGAGGGAGTTCATGGTACCGCTAGACCTGCCTTACAAAAAATGCTAAAAGAAGTTCTTTAAGGTGAAGTGAAAAGAAGCTAATCAGTAACATGAAAACATATAAAAATATACAACAAACTGGTAAAAGTAAACATCCAGTCAGATTCAGAAAGTTCTAATTTTGTGCTACAATGGTGTGTTAACTGTGTAACTATATTGTAAAGGTTAAAGAGAGGACTCTAAAAGTAATTATACCTACTATAATTTATTAACAAATACATAATACAAAAAGAGGTAAATTGTGACACTAAAAACGTAAAAGACGGGGGAATAATACAATAGAGTTTTTGTATGTAATCATAGTTACTATCAGTGTAAAATGGACTATTACATATATAAGATATTTTATAGTAGCTTCATGGTAACTACAAAGCAAATAATTATAGTAGATTTCCAAAAGATAAAGACAACTGAATCAGAGTGGACCCATGGAAAAATAATCAATTCACAAAGAAAGACAGAAAGAGAGAAGAAAGGAGCAAAAGATCTACACAACAGTAAGAAAGCAAGTAATAAGATGACATTAGTAAGTTCTTCCCTACCACTAATTAGTCTGAATTATAACGAATTAAATTCTCTAATCAAAAGGCAGAGTGTGGATGGATGCATTAAAAAGCAAGACCCAACTATATGCTGCCTAGAAGAGACTCCCTTCACGTTTAAAAACACACATCCGCTCAAAGTTAAGGGATCGAAAAAGGAATTGCATGCAAGTAGGAAAAAAAGAAAGTGAGGGAGGCTATATTTGTATCAGAAAAAAAACTTTAAGCCAAAAGTGATAAGTCAAAGAAGGTTATTATACAATGATAAAGAAGTCAATTCGTCATGAAGATATAACAATAGTAAATATATACACATCCGTTATTGGAACACCTAAATATATTAAGCAAATACAAACATATCTGAAGAGAGCAATCGACAAGAATACAATAATATTAGGAAATTTAATACTCTACTTTCAGTAATGGATAGATGATCCAGACAGAAAAATCAACAAAAAAAACAATGGACTTGAACAATACTTTAGACCAAATGGACCTAAAAGGTATATGCATAACATTCCATCCAGTAGCAACAGAATACACATTCTTAAGTACACACATGTAATATATAAGCCTGACATTAAGATTTTGATTGTGAGGCAACCATTTCAAAGACATCCATCTTGAATAAACACTTTGCCAGCTAGATGACAAAGTTACTAGTGAAAACTAGATAAGAAACAAGACTGCTCCCCACCACCCATGAAATTTCCCTTATAGAAAGCCTTGGATAACCTAGATACTGGCCACTTCATTGACCCTGTTTTACCTTTTACCACCCTAACTCCCTCTCTTATGTCCTAAATTTACCAATAAAAATTAAAGGATGAAACACTAGACACCCCACCCTCAGACTTCAATAAAGGCAAAACCCTAGGTATGCATTCCCTTCCTCTCTTCAATGTGGCCCTTGAGTGTGCCATGTACCCCCTAGGATTTGTAAGTAACAAATCTTATTTTTCAAAGTTCTCTGATGGTTTCTTGCTTAGGTGAATCTTGGAAACATAATAAGAACTACAATGGCTGGTCTGCCACAACATTGACTCCTCTTGGAGAAGTGTCTGTGGGGGCTCCCCACAAGTAGAATGGGCCCAGCTGAGTTCCCATCTGATAGCATCACAGTCAATAAGATGAGACAGACAACAACACAGAATATTCTCCAAGATAGATCAAGCCAAAAAACAAAACTTAGCAAATCATCTTCAAAAAGATGATTGAAATCATACCAAGTATCTTATCTGACAAAAATAGTATAAAGCTAGAAGTCAAAATAAGAGGAAAGCTAGAAAATTACAAAGATATGGAAACTAAACAACACACTCCTAAAGAACCAATGAGTTAAAGAACCAATCAGAATGGAAATTTAAAAAATCCAAAAAATAATGAAATGGAAGCACAATATACCATAACCTACAGGATGCTACAGAAAGAGTTCTCAGAGGGAAGCTTATAGTAATAAATGCATATATTTAGAAAATAGAAATATCTCAAGTAAACAACAAATTTTACACCTCAAGGAACTATAAAAAGAAAACAAACTAAGCCCAAGGTTAGCAGAAGGAAGAAAATAACAAAGATAAGAGTGGAAATAAATTAAACAGGACCAGAAAAACAATAGAAATGACCCTCAAAACTAAGAGCTGGGATTTTGAAAAGATGAAGTGACAAAATTAGCCAGACTAAGAATGAAAGAGAGAATATTCAAATGAATCAGGAAAGAAAGAGAAGACATTATAATATGCCATAAAAATCCATAGTTTTATAACATGCTTCTATGAACTGAAATAAAAATTCTGGGCATGAATGCATAAGAAGATTGAACCTGTAATCAAAAAATTCCTAAGGCAGAAAAACCCAGGAGCAGATAATTTCACTGGTGAATTTTACCAAACTTTTAAAGAATAATTAACGCCAATCCTTCACAACTCTTCCAAAAAATCAAAGAGGAAGGAACATTCCCAAGCTCATTTTATCAGGCCAGCATTATGCTAATACCAAAGCCAGATAAGGACATTACAGGAAAAGAAAATTGTAGACCAATATCCTTGATAAATATAGATGAAAAAATTCTCAAGAAATAGCATCATATTCAGCAGCACATGAAAAGAATCATTTACCATGATCAAGTGAGCTTCATCCTTGGAATGCAAGGATGATTCAATATAAAAAAATCAATAAATGTGCTACATCACATTAATAGAAAGAAATATAAAAATCGTATGATTGTCCCACTGGATACAGAAAGAGCTTTTGACCAAATGCAACATTGTTGGGGCCAGCCCAGTGGCACAGTGGTTAAGTTTGCATGCTGTGCATTGGCAGCCCATGGTTCACAGGTTCAGATCCTGGACACAGACCTACACACTGCTTATCAAGCCATGAGGTGGCGGCACTCCACATATAAAGTAGAGGAAGATGGGTAGATGTTATCTCAGGGCTAATCTTTCTCAGCAAAAAGAGGAAAATTGGCCATGGATGTTAGCTCAGGGCTGACCTTCCTCACCAAAAAAAAAAAAAATTCAACATCCTTTCATGGTAAATGCTCAACAGATTGGATATAAAAGGAACATATCTATCACAATAAAAGCCATATATAACAAACATACAGCTAACATCGCATTCAACTGTGAAAGGTTGAAATATTTTCTTCTAAGATCAAGAACCAAAAAATGGTGCCCACTCACACTACTCCTACCCAACATATTACTACTCAAATCCTAGTGTTATGTCAGGTTCGGGAATTCGATCGGAGACATAAAAGACACTTTCCACTCCAAACAAATGGACTGAAGGTATATTTTATTATATAGAGGATAGTAAAGGTGATAGTCTGCACATAGATCCGAATAGGTCAAATATTAAGAGGGAAAAAACATCAGCTCGACTGGAAAGGGAAAACATCCACATCGGCTGAAGAGAAATGACACAAATCAACCAGAAAGAGAAACACCAGGTTGACCGAAAATAGAACACATCAAATCAATTACTTCATATCAAATCAATTACTTCACATCAAATCAATGACTCACAATATCCACGCCCCACTGCCAGGAGAGCCCTGTCAATTGACGTGGCTGGGCAAGGATCACACGTCCTGGGCAAGGTGTCCCTTCCACAGGTGGAACTCTCATCACATCTCAGTTTCCAGCAGTTTTTATACCATCAGTAATTTTCAAAGTAAGCAATTACAGAGTTTGCAGAGCAAGCATTTAGTGTTTCCATGCACAAATGGTTATCAGTGGCGTTCGTGCACTGAGCCCCCTGGCTAACATCCCAGCCCAGTAACTGTGTGCGTGCATTGTTCTCTTTGGTTATCGTCCTAGCCCAGCACAGATGGCCAGTCCATCCCGTGCTACGACGCTCCAAGAGCCTTGAAATGTTACAACTTGCAACTCTGTCCGTGGGAGAAAGGCCAGTCCCCAGGAAAAGGCCAGTTGCCACCACACAGAAAGCAGCTTTTATATTTCTTTTTGTGCTGGGTAGCTGTAGGTCAATGGAGTGGCCAAACATGGCTGTACTCATGTCAAGACACCTAGCCAGAACAATCAGGCAAGAATAAGAAATGAAAGTCATCAAACAAAAGAGCCAAGAATACACAAAGGGGGAAACGATAACCTCTTCACTAAATGGTATTGGGAAAACTGGACAGCCGCATGCAAAAGAATGAAAGTGAACCATTATCTTATACCATACACAAAAATTAAAATGGAAAAAAGATTTGATTGTAAGATGTGAAACCATAAAACTTCTAGAAGCTCCTAGACATCCCCTTTCACAATGATATTTTGGATTTGACACCAAAACCAAAGGTAACAAAAACAAAAATCAACAAACAGGACTACACTTTATGAAAAAGCTTCTACACAGTGACACAAATGAAAAGGCAAACTACTGAATTGGAAGAAATATTTCCAAGTCACATATCTGATAAGGAGTTAATATATATAGGAGTCCAAGTTAACATATATAAGGAGTCCAAAATATATAAGAAACTGAAGTCAATAGCAAAAAAACAAATAATCTGATTTAAAAATGGGAAGAGGATCTGAATAGGCATTTTTCCAAAGAAGACATACAGAAGGTCAACAGGTACAGGAAAAGATGCTCATCATCACTAATTATTAGGGAAATGCAAATCAAAACTACAATGAGATATCACCTCATATCCCTCAGAATGGCAATAATTAACAAGACAAGAAATAACAAGTGTTGGAGAGGATGTGCAGAAAAGGGAATTCTCATACACTACCAGTGGGAATGCAAACTGGTGCAGCCACTGTGGAAAACAGTATGGAGATTCTTCCAAAAATTAAAAATAGATCTACCATATGGTCTAGCTATTCTACTTCTGGTATTTATCCAAAGAACACAAAAACACTAATTTGAAAAGATGTATTCACCCTTATGTCCAACCTAGTATTATTCACAATAGCCAAGACTTTGGAACAACCTAAATGCCCATTGATGGATGAATAGATAAAGATGTGGTATAAATATACAATGAAATACTACTCAGCCATAAAAAAGATGAAATGTTGCCATTGGTGTCAATGTGGATGGACTTTGAGGGTATTATGCTAGACAAAACAAGTCAGATGGGAAAGATAAAAATCACAGATTTCACTCATATGTAGAAGATAAAAACAACAACAACAACAAACAAACACATAGATACACGGATTATATTGGCGGCTATCAGAGAGGAACGGGGTGGGGGTTGGGTGAAACTGGTGAAGGTAATAAAAAGGTAAAAACTTGCAGTTATAAAATAAATATGTAAAAGGGCTCCAGGGGCACATGTATACCTGAAATTTATATCATGTTATAAACTATTGTTATCTCAATTTAAAAAATCCTACCATATGACCCAGCAACTCCACTTTTGGGTATTTGTCTGAAGAAAACAGAAACACTTACTTGAAAAGACATATGCACTCCCATATTCATTGCAGCATTATTTACAATAGTCAGGATCTGGAAACAACTGAAGTGTCCATTGTTGGATGAATGGATAAAGAAGATATAGTATATATTCACAATGAAATATTACTCAGCCATAAGAAGAATAAAATCTTGTCATTTGTGACAACATTGATGGACTTAGAGGGTATTACGCTAAATGAAATAAGTCAGACAGAGAAAGACAAAAGCATCTGATCTTATAAAATCTAATAAGAAAAATAACAGAAGCTCATAGATACAAAGAACAGTTTGGTGGTTGCCAGAAGTGGGAGCTGGGGGGTTGGGTGAAATGAGTGAAGAGACTAAAAAGATACAAACTTCAAGTTATAAAATAAATAACTCATGAGGATGTAATGTACAGCATGGCAACTATAGTTAATAATAATCCCCCATGGTGGTGGCAGTGGTACCTCTGATCCTGGCCAACCCAGCAGTGGTGGTGACATATAAGAACCCAGTGCCCCTGGCAGCAGCGGTGCCAGCACCCCTAGAAAATCTGGGATCAGCAGCAGCTGACACAGTAGCAATACCTGAGGCTGCAGAGAGCCCAGTAACAGTGACAGTGGAGCCCACGACCCTGGTCCCCCACAGCTGCATTGGTGCCTGCAACCTTGGCCCTACCCATAGAAGCAGTGCCTGCAGATCCAACAAACCCAGACATGCCTCTAATCTCACCCCACTTTCCCCCTTCCCCTGGGGGAAGGGGTGAACCCATGACCCAAGTGACCCCAGAAGCAGCAAGAGTGCTTTCCAACCCAACGACCCCAGTGGCAACACCCATGACTGCAGCAACAATGTAAGCAGCAAACCACCAGCAATCTCAGAAGAATAAGAAACACAATGAGGGCACTGATGATACCTCTGGAAGAGGCAGTGGAGGGTAGAAAGTGCATGCTTTTAAATAGAACCAAAAACAGCTCAGGAACAAAGTAAGCAAAGCTTTACCTAAATAAGAAAGGTATTTGCTACTACAAGTGCACTAGCAGCAAATGCATCAAGCACAAAAATGATATCACAAAAAGAAAATGACAATTCAATAGAAACCAAACTTGAAGTCACAGAAGATTGCAGTCTAACTAACAAAGAATTCAAAATAGCTATCATGAAGAAACTAAATGAGCTACAAGGAAACTCAGAAACACAGTTCAATGAGTCAGGAGGAAAATTAATGAACAGAATGAGTACCCTACTGAGGATATTGAAACTCAAAAAAAGACCAAACAGAAATTCTGGAGCTGAAGAATGACAGCTTCAGAGATGAATGAGATGAAGATAAATGGGAAGAAGATAAATGAGATAAAAAAAAATAGAAAGCTTTGGAAAGGGAGCAGACCATATGGAAAAGAGAACTAGCAAGCTCAAAGATAGAAATCTAGAAATGATTCAAGTAGAGGGAATTAAGGTTTTTAAAAAATGGAGAAATTTTATGAGAAATATCCAACTGAATTAGAAAAAGCAACATAAGGATAAGGGGTATTGAAGAAGGTGAAGAGAAGGACAAGAAAGCAGAGAGATTATTTAAAGAAAGCTGAGAATGTCCCAAACCTGGAGAAGAAACTGGGTTTACAAGTACATGAAGCTAATAGAACATCTAATTATCTCAATACAAAAAGACCTTCCTCAAGACACATTATATTCAACCTGTCAAAAGTGAATGACAAAGAAAGAATACTAAATGCAGCCAGAGAGAAAAAAATTACCTCCAAAGGAACTATCAATAGGCTATCAGCAGGTTTCTCAGCAGAAACTCTACTGACCAGAAGAGAGTGGAATGATATATTCAAAATATTGAAGATAGAAACTATCAGCCAAGAATACTCTACCCAGCAAAGTTATCTTTCAAATGTGGAGGAGAAATAAAGACTTTCCCAGACAAACAAAAGTTGAAGGAGTTCATCACCACTAGACTTGCCTTACAAGAAATCTTAAAAAGAGCTCTACTATCTGAAATTAAAAGGCAAAGGAATATAAATCTTTAAGCAAGGTTATAAATAGACAGATAGAATAATCAAATTGCAATTCTGTGCTGGAATAGGATAGTAAACACTTAACTATAACATAAAAGTTAAAAGGAAAGAAAGCATTAAAAATAAGTATGACCACTTCAATTTAGTAACAAACTCACAATACAAAAAGCAATGATTTGTGACAACAAAAACATGGAAGGGGAAGAGAAAATGATAGAACCTGCCTAGGCAAGTGAAGAATAGATGTTATCAGCAGAAAAAAGACTATCTTATCTATGAGATCTATTATACAAACCTCAGTGTAACCATAAAACAAAAATTCAAGATGGAGTCACAAAACATAGAAAAAGAGAAAACTGAGAAACACATGACAGAAAACTGCCAAACTAAAGTAGCAAACAGAAACACAGGGAAGACAAAACATTGGAAATATAGAGCAATAAAGAAAACAAAATTTAAAGTAGCAGCATGAAGTCCTAATATATCAATAATCACCTTAAATATAAATAGATTGAATTCACTAATCAAAGGGCACAGAGTGGCTGAATGGATTAAAAAACAAGACCCAACAATTTTCTACCTCCAGGAAACACATCTCAGCTCTAAAGATAAGCATAGGCTCAAAGTGAAGAGATGGAAGAGGATACCCCAAGCAAATGTCAACCAAAAGAAAGTGGATGTAGTTATATTTATATTAGACAAAATATCCTTCAAACCAAAAAGGATAATAAGAGAGAAAAATGGATATTACATCATGATAAAGGGGACACTCTAACAAGAAGATATAACATTTACTAATACATATGCACCTAACATATAAGCACAAAGGTTTATAAGGTAATTATTAACAGACCTAAATGGAGAAATTGACTGCACAATAATAGGAGACTTTAATAGCCCACTTACATAAATGGATATATGAGACAGAGAGTCAACAAGGAAATATTGGCCTTATAAGAAACACTAGACCTTATAGATTTTATATGTATATACACATAGAAAATTCCAATCAAAAGTAGCAGAATACACATTCTTCTCAAGTGCATATGAAACGTTCTCAAAGATAGACCATATTTTGGGAAATAAAACAAGTCTCAATAAATTTAAAAAGATTCATATCAAGCAATGAAATTTCATTATAAGAATTATAAATCAACTACAAGAAGAAAATTGGAAAAGGAACAAATACATGGAAATTAAACATCATGCTATTGAATGACTATTGAGTCAACGGAGACATAAAAATATACCTGGAGATACATGAAAATGAAAACACAACATACCAAATTCGATGGGGTACAGCAAAAGCAGTACTCAAAGGGAAATATACAGTAATATAGGCCTACATTAAGAAACAATAAAAATCTCAAATAAACAATTCAACACTATATCTAAAAGAACTAGAAAGAGAAGAACAAACAAAGCTCAAAGTCAGTAAAAGGAAGAAAACTATGAAAATCAGAGCAGAAATAAATGAAATAGAGACTAAAAAGAATATAGAGAGGATCAAGGAAACTAAGGGCTGCTTCTTTGAAAAGATAAACAAAATAGACAAACTTTTAGCTAGACTCACTAAAACAAAAAGAGAAATGTTTAAATAAATAAAGGAGAAATTACAATGGATAGCACAAAAATACAAAGGATTATAATACTAAGAAAAGCTATATGCTATGAAATTGGATAACCTAGAAGAAATAGATATATTCTTAGCATCACACAACCTCCCAAACTGAATCAAGAAGAAATAGAATCTGAATAGACCAATCACTAGTAAAGAGATTGAAACAGCAATCAAAAACCTCCCCCAAAACAAATGTTCGGGACCAGACAGTTTCTCCGGAGAATTCTACCAAACATTCAAAGATTTAATATCTATCTTTCTCAAGTTCTCGCCAAAAATTGAAGAGGATGAGATGCTTCCTAACTCATTTTATGAGGCCAACATTACCCTGATACCAAAACCAGACAAGGACAACACTAAAAAGAAAAATTTCATGCCAATATCGCTAATGAACATAGATGCAAAAATCCTCAACAACATATTAGCAAATCAAATACAACCATATATTAAGGATCACACACCATGATCAAGTAGAATTTAACCTAGGGATGCAAGGATGGTTCAACATCCATAAATCAATCAACATGAGACACCACATTAACAAAATGAAGAATAAAAATTATATAATCATCTCAATAGATGCAAAGAAAGCATGTGACAAGATTCATTTATCCATTTATAATAAATAAACTCTGAATAAAATGGGTATAGAAGGAAAGTACCTCAACTTAACAAAGGCCATATACTACAAACCCATAGCAAACATCATACTCAATGGTGAAAATCCGAAATCTATCCCTCTAAGAATAGGAACAAGACAAAGATGCCCACTCTCATCACTCTAACTCCACGTAGCATTGGAAGTAATTAGGCCAGAGTAATTAGGCAAGAAAAATAAATGAAATGTATCCAAATTGGAGAGGAAGAAGTAAACCCGTAACTACTTGCAGATGATATGAATTTATATATATATAAACCAAAAAACAACCAAAAAACTATTAAAAATAATAAACACATACAATAAATTTGTAGGGTACAAAATCAACATACAAAAATCAGTTGTATTTCTATAACCAACAACAAACGATCAGAAATAGAAATCAAGAGTATAATCCCATTTACAATCACAACCTAAAGAATAAAATACCTAGGAATAAATTTAAGCAGGGAGGTGAAGAACCTATACACTGAAAACTATGAGACATTGTTGAAAGAACTCAAAGAAGACATAAAGAAATGGAAAGATACTACATGTTCACAGACTGGAAGATTTAACATAGTTAAAAGGTTCATATTATCTGAAGCAATCTACAATCAATGAAATCCCAATCATAATCCCAATGATATTTTTCTTGGAAATAGAAAAAAGAATCCTAAACTTTGTATGAAACAACAAAACACCTTACAAAGCTGAAACAATCCTGAGAAAAAAAGAACAAAGCTGGAGGTAACATACTGCCTGACTTTAAAATATACTACAAAACTATGGTAATAAAAACAACATGATACTGGCAGAAAAACAGACACACAGATCAATGGAATATAATTGAAAGCCCAGAAAAACCTACACATCTAGGGACAGTTAATTTTTGACAAAAGAACCAAGAACATACAATGGAGAAAGGAAAGTCTCTTCATATATGGTATCAGGAAAACTAGACAGACACATGCAAAATAGAATGAAAGTAGACCATTATCTTACATTATACACAAAAATTAACTCAAAATGGACTAAAGACTTAAACGTAAGGTCCAAAACCATCAAACTCCTAGAAGAAAAGATAGGCAGTATGATCTTTGACATCACTCTTAGCAGTATGTTTTTGAATATGCCTCCTCAAGCAAGAGAAATGAAAGAAAAATAAACAAATGATATTACATCAAAATAAAAAGCTTCTGCACAGCAAAGGAAACTAAAATGAAAAGACAGCCTCCCAAGTGGGGGAAGATAGTTCTAAATCACACATCTGATAAGGGGTTAATATCAGAAAAATATAATGAATTCATATAACTAGAAAAAAGCAAACAACCCAATTTAAAAATGGGCAGATGATCTGTACAGACATTTCTCCAAAAATACATACAGATGGCCAACAGGCACATGAAAAGATGTTCAATGTCACTAATTGTTAGGGAAATGCATATCAAAGCCACAATTAGATATAACCTCAAGAGCATCAGAATGGCTATTATTAAAATGTAAAGAAATAAGTGTTGGAGAAGATGTGGAGCAGAAGGAACCCTCATACACTGATGATAGGAATGTAAATTGGAGCAGCCACTACAGAAAATGGTATGGAGATTCCTCAAAAATTAAAAATAGAACTACCATATAATCCAGCTAATCCACTACTGGGTATTTGTCCAAAGAACACAAAAATACTAATTCAAAAAGACATATGCACGCCTATTTTCAATGCAATATTATTCAAATAGCAAAGACTTTAAAACAATTTAAGTGCCCATTGACAGACGAATGGATAAAGAAAATGAGAAGACATGGTGTATATGGTATATATATGTATATATACAATAGAATACTAATAAACCAGACAAAAAGACAAAATCTTGCCATTTGTGACAACAAGGATGTACCTTGAGTGTATTATGCTAAGCTAAATGAGTCAGACAGTGAAAGACAAATACCATGTGAATTCACTTACATGTGGAAGATAAAACAACAGCAAACAAACACTTAGATACAGAGAATATATTTGTGGTTACCATAGGGGAAGAGGAGTCAGGGAGGGCAAAAGAAATAAAGGGGCCCATGTGTAAGGTGACAGATGGCAACTAGACTTTTTGTGGTGGACATGGTGTAGTCTATACAAAAGGTGATACATGATGTACATCTGAAATTTATATACTGTTATAAACCAATGTTACTTCAATAAAAATAATAAAAAAATATATATTTGTCTCAAATCACGTAAAAATAAGAAGTGGACTTGCAAACTATTGTCTCTTTAATAGTAACTTTTATATTTGCCATGTATTTACCTTTATTGAGATCTTTATTTCTTCGTATGGCTTTGAGTTACAGTTTAGTGTCCTTTCATTTCACTCTGTAGAATTCCCTTGATTATGTCTTATAGGGCAGTCTGGTGGTCACAAACACTCTCAAATTCTGTTTATCTGGAAGTGTCTTGATTTTTACCTCACTCTTGAGGGACAGGTTTACCAGACATAGAATTGTCTCTGACTTTTTCTTTTTAACACTTTTAATGTATTGACACACTGATACCTGGTCTCCAAAGTCTCTGAGGAGATATCTGCTGATAATATCATTGAGGATCATTTGTAGGTGACAGTTCACTTTTCTCTCTTTTTTTTTTTTGTGAGGAAGATCAGCCCTGTGCTAACATCTGCCAATCCTCCTCTTTCTTTGCTGAGGAAGACTGGCCCTGGGCTAACATCTGTGCCCATCTTCCTCCACTTTATAGGGGATGCAGCCACAGTATAGCTTGCCAAGTGTTCAGTTTTCTCTTGCTGCTTTCAAGACTCCCTTCTTCTATTTGGCTTTTGAAACTTTCATTATAGTGGATCTCTTTGAGTTCATCTTACTTGGAGTATTTTGAGTTTTTGGATGTTTATATTCATATATTGCATCAACTACGGGAAGAATTCAGCTCTTATTTCTTCAAATATTCTCTCTGCTCCTTTCGCTCTCTCTTCTACTTCTGTAACTTCCATAATGCATATGTTGGTACACTCGATAGTGTCTCACAGTTGCTTAGGTTGTGTTCACTTTTCTTTCTTTTCCTCAGATTCAATAATTTCCGTTGTCTCACTTTCAAGTTCACTGATTCTTTTTTCTGCCTGTTGGAATTGCCTTTGAATCTCTCTAGTGAATTTTTCATTCAGTTATTTTACTTTTTAGCTCTATAATTTATTTTTTGCTTTCTTTTAGGTTTTTCTATCCTTTATTGATATTTGCGTTTTGTTCACACATTGTTCTTGACTTTGTTTTCGTCTTTAGTTCTTTGAACTTCTTTAAGATAGTTATTTTAAAGTCTTTGTTCAGTAGATCTGCCATCAGGTCTTTTTCAAGTATAGTTTCTGTTGTTTTATTTTTTCCTTTGAAGGGGCCATACTTTCCTGTTTCTTTGTGTGCCATGTGATTTTTTTTGTTTGGTTAAAACTGGACATTTGAATCAAATAATGTAGTAACTCTGAATCCTTCTCTAGTGTTTCTTTATTTTTTGTCATTGTTTTATATTTATAATTGTTGGAGGTAGTGTCTGTGCCAAGGATTAGCCTAAGGTGTAAACAAGTTCTTCTCAGGTCTTTTCTGAGCCTAATCGTCTCCCTGGGCACGTGTGGCCACGTACTCATTTTCCCTGTATATGCAGTTGCTTTTGAATATCCTAGTCTTTAACGTCTGACTTACAAAAAGGGAAAAAGCAAAAACTGAAATGGAAAGTGGAAGAACACTGGCTTTTTAAATTTCTTGGAAGTAACTTCAGCCTGACTAGAAGGGGCCTGCAAGATTCTGCAACAATTTCCCATTTCCTCATTGTCTGTACCTCTCACTAGAAGCAGCAATGAATCACCTGAGCACGGGTTTCTGATATTTGGAGGACAGGGTCATTTTGCTAAGCCTAGCTCCTACAAGCTGTGTGCAAGATGCTCCAGTAATACTTCCACAGCTGCCTGCCATGTGGGCTGGGGGATTGGTAGCTGCTACTGTGCTAAGAGCTGAAACAGACTAAAATTTACCACCATTTACCCCTACAAGTCTTCCTCTGGAAGTTGCAAGCGTTCAACAGGTTCCAGAATTCCAGTAGTTACATCAGACAGATTTTAGCTGTGCAATGTTGCCTAGGTGTTGTCTAGATTCCTACTCTGCCTTCTTCCAAGAAACCTCTCTCTTGAGAAAAATTATTTTTGTCTTATGTCATAAACTTACTAATTTATTCAAAGATTCTTTCTGCTTATTTCTTTTTACTAGCTTGATATCTCAGTTTATTTAGGTATGTGTTGAAATTCTCATCTAAAATGTTTATTAATTATATCTGTCTAGAATTTTTTTCTGCTGTGTATTAAATGGCTTTTAAATGTTCTTATATTAGTGTCCTATCAACAATAAATACTTTTTGGTCCTTCTCGCTTTTGCCTTGAAATACATATTGTAAGGTATTGATATTTCTTTCTCTGTGTCTGTCTCTGTGTTTCTCTTTCTTTCTCTCTCCCTCTCCAAATGTGTATACTATATGATTGTGTGTGTATGTGTATATATTTAGATATAATTTTAAAGTATAAAATGATTCTTATGTAATATGTTGCTTTGTTCGTGATATATTAAATGACCTACTGGCTAGATATATAATTTTAGTTTCCAAATAATTTTTCTTTAATACTATTTTTTGCCTTCTATTTTATACCTGGGATGCTGCCACACCATGGCTTGATGAGCATTGCATACGTCTGAGCCTGTGATCTGAACCCACGAACCCCAGGCTGCGAAAGCAGATCAAGCAAACTCACCCACTACACCACTGTGATGGCCCCTTTAATACTACTTTTTTTTTTTTTACTTTCTTTTGCATCCATGTTACTGTTCAGAACTTTGAAATCACCTTGACTTTTACTTTTTCATTGCTGTTATGAGTTAAATTGTATTTCCCCTGAAAACTGTGTTGAAGTCCTAACCTCCATTTCCTCAGAATGTGATCTTATTAGGAAACAGGGTCACTGCAGATGTCACTAATTAAGATAAGGTCTCACTGGAGTAGGGTGAGCCCTTCCCAATATGACTGGTGTCCTTATAGAAAAAGGAGAGGACATCCAGAAACACAGAGAAGAGAATGCCATGGTAGTTTGGAGGCAGCCACAAGAAAAGAAACCCGAAACATTGCTGGGAAACCACTAGAACCCAGAAAAGGCAAGGAAAGATTCTTCCAGGTGTCAGAGGTAACATGGCCCCGAACTTTGATTTCAAACTTCTAGCCCTCAGAATTGTGATACAATACATTTCTGTTGTTTCAGCCACCTAGTTTGTGGTAATTTGTTAGAGCAACCGTAGGAAACTAATACAGTCACGTACCATGTAACAACATTTTGGTCAATGATGGACTATATATGTGATGGTGGTCCCATAAGATTAGTATCATATAGCCCATGTGTGTAGTAGTTATACCACCTAGGCTTGCATAAGTACACCCTATGATGTTCACACAAGGATGAAATCTCCCAGCAATGCATTTCTTACAATTTATCCCCACCATTAAGTGATTCATGCCTATACATATATTGTGTGATCTGCTCCTCTCACTCTCTCTTTTTTTCTCTCTCCTTCTTACTCCCCTCCTTCTTTCTCCTTCTCTCTGACCCCCCAGCTCTAGAAACTCTTAGAGTTATTTTTCTTTGTTTTTAATATCTTTAAGTTGGAAGAGAGTTATCCTATTTGATGCTCCTTGTGCTCATTCATTCCCTCTTTTAATATATGCTCAAGGGGAACTATTTTAATTTTCTTCTTTGCTTAGTGTCGTTTTGCCTCTGGGACCCTGTAATCTGGTTGTTGGCACTTCTGATTCTACATACTCCTATTTAAAAATATTGTTATAATTTATATATCTATCTATATCTTTTCAGTTGCCTTTTGTTAACTTTTATGTCTTGACATTGTTTCATTTTATTAGTATTATCCTGATCTCTTTGAGAATATTTATTATGATTAAAACATCTTGTTTTCTTTGTTTTAACAATTCTATTATGTTTTGTATATTTTTCAGTTTGTTGGTTCCATTTGTTATGTTTGTACTTCTTGGGTACCTTTTTTTTGTATTTGAGGTTTTGATACCTGAACCAAAGTTATATTAGACAAGCAATCTTCTCAAGTTATAATCCCACCATCTGTGGGGATTTGGAACATAGAAAGATGAAAGTACAAGGCTTTTCACCCTAGTTGTACTTGATTATCTTTACTCTTAACTTTATGTTAGCAGCAGCCATGGCCATTACTGAGTGTTTCAGGGAGTTCAACACTGTATATAAGGATGAAGAAAATTTACAAACACAACTTAAGAAGAACTAAAAGTATTTTCTACAGCTTATCCTATTTATTAACTACCCTCAGAGACTCCTCTTTGTAAGCTATAGCTACTTCCACAGCTGCACTTGTATTGGTTTAATCAGAATACCTTTAGTCTCTTCTAGTTATTTTCACATCATTATTGTCACTATTAGTATTATAGTTATTTATTAATTAATTTGGGCATCTCCTTGTGAAAATATGTGTGTGTGTGTGCCTGTGTGTATTCTCTAATCATTACTATTTCCTCAGATCCATGCTTTCCTCTTGCTTTCTTACTTTAGTTTATCATGTGTGAATTTGGAGGGACAAAACTGCAGCCCATGCTAGTGTGCATCTTGACAGGAATCAAAAACTGAAGATTTTCTAGTTAGAACAATATGTTGTTTGCAAACATTGTTAAATTTATCTACAGAACTGAATCTTCATTTCTCATTTATTGTTTTCTTTTCTTTTTGCTGGCCTTCTGGAAACTCTTTAACAACTTCTGGTGATGGTAATGATAACCAGCATTCTAAATATTTAATGAAATTGCATCTTATATATCCTGTAAAATATTGATGTTGGCATTTGTTTATATGTATGTAATGCATTATTTTCTTCTTAAGGCAAATTCATTCAATTTCACATCTGCCTAGGAATATATAAGAACTGACACAATTGTGGTTTTTCATAATCCAATAATATACTATTGTCCCAAGATTTAGTGTACATTTTACACACATATTATTCCTGATATAAGAGTATCTGTTTATTCCTGCTTTAAGGCAACTTATTAATAGCATAGCTTTTTAAATCAATTATAGATTTGATTGTATTATAATTTCTTAGTCAAGACTTAGTTTTCTTAGTCTTGCACTATAGTTTCTGTGTTATCTTTATCATTTTTTTAAACAAAAATACTGTGTTCAGTGAATAAACTGGAAGCTATCTTTTTCTTTGTTATGTAAATATTTTAACAAGATTGAGATTTTCTGTTCTTTTCATGTCTTGCTACTCTGTGTTCTGTTTTAATTTTAGGAGTAGAAAAATCTGTTTTGTAATCTGCTCAGTTACTTAAGATTTTGAGCTATTCATGTGCAGCATTTTTAAATCAGCTTTGGCAATAACTATTTTCTCAGAAGACAATGAAAAACACTTGTTTTACTTACAAGTTCCTTTGACATGGGTGGAGTAATTTATAAATTGCCATGAGGAAGAAAGCTACCGACTGTCTAGAAACACCCTGTTGGAATGTTACTTAAGGTGACTATACTCTTCTTGGTCAATCTTCACAGCTGGCTTCTGATTATGCTCCTCAGATTTCTTTCCCCCTGTATACTCTGCTAGGCATTCTCAAAGAGAAAGAAAGTTAGGCCTGTACCTGACAAGATACACATGCAGTCACCCACTAATAAAAACTTTTATGTTATGAGCAAAAAAAGAGTCATGTCATGTAGAGTAACAAGTGAATATATAAGTAGTCAAAATAAAAACAGTAGGGATCCTAGACCAGTTTTTTAGAAGCTAGAATAAAGTAGCATACGAATTTTGGAATTTGCATTGGAGAATGCAAGCCAAAAAAAGAGAAGTGTATATTTGTTTTTGTATTCACAAATTATTTTTCAGACTATCTTAGTCTTTGGGGTTATTAATTATGACAATGTATACTCATAAATATAAGTATATTATCAGCTTCACAATACTCTAATATTGTGTTATGATGATTTGGTAATCACTTAACTCTAGTTTAAGGTTAAAAGGCAGAGTATTCAAATAATTTTAGCTACAATAATTAGTGAATGGATACACAATATAAAAAATTGTAAATCATGACATCAAAACCATAAAATTGGGAGAGTAAATTTTATTAGCTTAAAATAGGCTGTTGTATCTATGAAGTGTTTAATGTAAAACTCAGGATAACCACAAAGCAAAAACCTACAGTAGATAAACAAAAGAAAAAGAGAATGGAATCCAAGCATGACATTATGGAAAATCAAAAATTCACAAAGGAAGACAGCAAGAGAGGAAGAGGGAAACTACAATATAGTCATAAAACAATTAAGAAGCAGGCATTAGTAAGTGCTTGCCTAACAATAATTACTTTATATAAATGGCTAAAAGATACGTAGAAATGAATGTAACCAAGGCGGTTAAAGACCAGAACACTAATAACTATAATACCTGATGAAAGAAACTGAAGAACACACAAATAAATGGAAAGGTATACCATATTCATTGATCTGGAACGTCAATATTGTTAAAATATCTGTACCACCCAAAGTAATCTATAGATTCAATGCAATCTATAGACATTCCAGGGCCATTTTTCATAGATATAAATACAGAACAAACAATCCTATAATTTGTATGTAAACACAAAAGATCCAGAAAAGCTAAAGCAATATTGAGAAAGAATAACAAAGCTGGAGGCATTACACTTCCTGATTCAAACTATATTACATAGCAATAGTAATCAAAACTGTATGATACTGCCATAAAAACAAACCCATACACTACTGGAAAGAAACTGGCAGCCCCGAAATAAACCCACACATATACAGCCAACTAACATTGGATAAGAAGTCAAAGAATACTCAGTTGGGAAAAGATAGTCTCTTTCATAAATGATATTGAGAAAAGTGGATATTCACATGCAAAAGAATAATTTCACGAAAAAATATAATTTTCTGTGCCCCAGCCTTTGGGGCACAGAAAGAAGGACCTAATTTGGTTGTACCCCATCAAGAGACAAGTAAAGCTCAGACATCTGGAGATAGCTAAGAACAAGGAAGAGGAAAGGGGCAACCATTATCAGCCATGCAATGGAAGCAACCATGGCTCTAAGGTCTGCCATGCAGAGAACCCCAGCAGCCTTCACAGAGAATCACAACAGCCCTCACTGACACTGCAGAACCCCACAGTTTTCATCACTGAGGATCCCGGAAGATTGCTCCCAAGAGAACTCCATCAGCTTTTGCTACTGAGGAAACCAATGGCCAACAGAGCCCATGAGGACCCTCTGCAGATTTCTGCTGTGATTTTCACCCCATATTTCTCATTTGCAGATGCCAGCCATATGAGTCCCATTCCACTTCCTCGCCTCCCCTCAGCTGGGGACCTGCACTGACAACCAACCCTGGTCTCTGCAGCTGTGAACATGCAAGATGCCAGCCTAGACCCCCTGCAGCGGTCCCCAACATACTATGTGCTCTGTGGCTAGCCCCTACAGCCCCAGAAGTGCATGCTGACAGCTAAGGCCCACAGAGCTGCCTATGAGACTGAAACTGGCCCTAACTCCTGTCACTAGCTTGCACTGCTGGACATGCCTGTACTTAGCATCTGCAGCTGTGCACTTGCCCCTGGCCAAGTCAACTCCTGTCACCAGGTTCCACTGCTGTGGATGCCCTGGTCAAGCTCCTAAAGCAGCAGGAGTGCATGAGGACAGCCAAGGCGTCCATAGGTACTTGTGGGCCCAAATCCGGCTGACTCATGTCACTGAGCTACAACACAGGGCTCACCTGCTGCTAGCCCCTGCAACTGGGTACCTGCACCCACTAGGGAGCCAAGAATATTCAACGGGGAAAGGATAGTCTCTTCAATAAATGGGGTTGATGAAACTGGATAACAACGTGGAAAGGAATGAAATTGGACCTCTGTAATACCAATCACAAAAATTAACACAAATGGATTAATGACTTAAATGTAAGACCTAAAAAAGTAGAACTCCTAGAAGAAAAACAGTAGAAAAGTTTCTAGACATCAGTCTTGGCAATTATTTCTTTGGATATGAAACCAAAAGCACAAGAAACAAAGGCAGAGGTCAACAAGTAGGACTATATTAAACTAAAAATCTGCACAGCAAAAGAAACAACCAACCAATAAAAAGGCAACTTATGGGATGGAAGAAAATATTCGCAAACCGTATAGCTGATAAGAAGCTATTATTCAAACATATAAAGAACTCATACAATTCAAGCAAAAACCCCCACATCATTGAATTAAAAATGAGCAAAACCTGAATAAAAATTTTTATAAAAGATATACAAATGGCCAAAAAGAACACGAAACATGCTCAACATCACTAATCATCAGGGAAATGCAAATCAATACCACAATGAGCTATCACCTCATGCCTGTCAGAATGGCCATTATCAAAATGAGATCACAAGTGTCGTTAAGGAGGTAGAGAAAGAGAAGCTTGTGCACTGTGGGAAAGTAAACTAGTGCAGCCACTACGAAAAACAGTGTGAAGGATCCTCAAAAAATTAAGAATAGAACTACCATATGATCCAGTAATCCTACTTCTGGATACATACCTAAAGGAAATAAAATCACTGTTTTGAAGAGACATCAGCCTTCCCATGTTCATTGCAACATATTCACAGTAACCAAAGCACAGAGACATTCTAAGTGTCCACAGTTTAATAGTGGATTAAAAAAATGTATATAGCATATATGTACATATATATGTATGTATATACACACACATATATATACATGTATATATATGGAATATTGTTTAAATACAAGAAACAAGGAAATTCTTCCATTTGTGACAACATGGAAGAAAGTGGAAGACACCATGCCAAGTAAAATATACCAGACAGAGAAAGACAAATACTGCATAATCTTACTCATACATAGAATCTTAGAAAATAGTCCAACTCCTTGAAATAGAGATTAGAACAGTGGTTTCCAGGTTCTAGAGGGTTGGGGAAATAGGGAGAAGTTGATTTAAGGGTACAAACTTTCAGTTGTCAGATGGATAAATTTGGGATATCCAGTGTACAGCATGGTGTTAATAATACTGATAATAATACTATATTGTATACTTGAAATTTGCAAACAGAGTAGATCTTCATCATTGTCACTATAAAGAAAAAAAGGTAATTGAGAGTGAATGTGTTAATCAACTTAATCGTGCCTGAACATATATTCATATATAAAATTATCACATTGTACACTTTAAATATATACAATTTTGTTTGTCAATTATATGTCAATGAAGATGGAAAAATAAAATAGGAAAAAAATATTTAATTCTAATTTAGTAAGGTGGTGTGTGTTGTAACAATATAAAGTGATTCATAGTGAAAATTTAAATCAAGGTCCATTTATTTATTTAAAACATGGCTGTCTTTTTGTCTTTTCAATACTCTTTAAAAGTCAGCAGGTAGAACACCAGCAAGATAGAGGGCAAAGAGTTTCCAACACTCATCTCCCTCTGACCAAAAGAAAAACGAAAACAAAACACCACCACCACAACATATGAACAACTACAAACCAAAGAAAATAGCTCAGGAAAGTGCTAAACTATAAAGAAGCAGAAGGAAAAATCTGTGGAGGTCAAACATCACAGTGGCAGAATGGGAAAGTACAGAAATTATTTGCATCACCCCATCCCCCAGTCAGGAGAATTGCAACACCAGAAGGGAGTCCTTCAGAGGAAATTTACCCCAAGGTGAAAAAAGAGCAGAAAAACTCCAGCAAGTCTCATCACAGTAGATGTTTGCATCCTTTGCTGCAGAAATCTCTCACAGTTTCCACCAACTCTGATCCCAACTGAGGAAGCTGCCCCACAGTCTTCTCCACTGTATGTAATCCCTGAGGCAGGAACTGTTGCTGTAATGAAACCTGTCCTCAAGTGTTCCAGTTGCTGCTGTGTCCTGCTCTCCAGGATTGGGATGTCACAGTACCTCACTGTATGTGAGACCAGAGGTATCACAGCTATGCGTCCCATCCCTGGCCCCTAGTTGCACCTTTGCAGAACCATTACAGGGTCAGCATCTGCTTCCCTGCGACCCACCCTCCAGATCCCAGGTTGCAGCTCTGACTCATCACTACCAGGCCATGCTGCCCCAGCTCTGAGTCCAGCTCCCCATATCCTGACAGTGGCTTTAATAGACAACCACCAGGACTGTGCACTGGGGCCAGAGTTTAGACTTTGCCCCATCATCCCCAGGCTGTGCTGCTATTGCACGCTGCCCCCTGGGTCCAAGCCACAGCTACACCTTATTATCCAATAGTCTACGCCACTGCTGCATAACTCCCACCCATATCCAGAGTCACTGTGGCAAGCTCCTAAGACCCAGATCCCATTTCCATGGGAGATCTGCAAACAGATCTCCACACCTTAGATCTGCAGACCTTAGACACCAGTGCCATGGCTCCAGCAAGTGTGCCTGTTCCCCAGGATCCCGGCACTGTGGTAGTTTGTCATGAGCTTGATCTCTGGGCCCTGGCTTCAATATCACTCTGAGTATTCTGAGTGCCAGAACACCAGCCGAGTTGATGAGAAGGTTCCCTTGGCTAGATTTTCTTCCCACGGGAAAAAAAACAAGAACAAGAACACCCCAGTACCATTTGCCCCCAATGATCCCAATAGCCCTACCTGCCACTGCCACCCACAGTACCTGTTCAGTCGTGGCCACAGAAGACCTCTGCAGTCTGGCCAATGTCAACCTCAGCCAATAAAGCAACACAGAGACTATACCACTGTGCCTTCTGAGGAACCATAGATGCCGCATGTTACCCACCACCCTTACGCCACCTCCATGTGAAAGTCTTCCCACTGAAGCCAGTCTGAAAAGGATAGAAGGGGTGACTGCGTCCTCAAATGCACATACGTCAGTGCAAAACCATCAGAAACACAAAAAAGCTAGAAAACATGACACCACCAAAGGAACACAATAATTTTTCAGTAACTGATCCAAAAGAAGTAGAGAACTGCAAGTAACTTGAAAAAGAATTTAAAATAATTATTTTAATGAAGCTCAGCAGGATTCAAGAAAGCACAATAGATGACTCAATGGACTCAGAGAAACAGTACAGGAAGGAAACGAGAAGTTCAACAAAGAGATAGAAATCATAAAAAAAACCAACAGAAATTCTGAAGAATACAATGAAATGAAAAACGCAACAGGTAACTTCAACAGCAGGCACCATAGGCAGAAGAAAGAATCTGTGAGTTTGAAGAGAGATCTCTTGGTATTATCCAGTCAGAGGAGAACAAAGAAATTATAATGAAAAGGAGTAAAGAAAGTCTTCATGCATTATGGGACACCCTCAAGGAAACAATATTCATATTACGCAAGCCCCAGAAGGAGAAGGGAAGAAGAAAGGTAGAGCAATCTTATTTAAAGAAATAGTGGCTAGACTTCCCAAATCCAGGGAGTGGTAGAGCCATCCAGGTACAGGGAGCTCAAAGATCTGCAAATAGATTCAATCCAAAGAAATCTTCACTGAGACACACTATAATCATGCTCTCAAATATCAAAGACAAGAAGAATTTTGAAAGGGAAAAAAATGACTCGTCACATACAAGGGATGTGGCTACCAGCAGATTTCTCAGCAGAAGCTCTGAAGGCCAAAAGTGAGTGGGAAGGTTTATTCACAGTAGCGAAAGAAAAAAATTATCAATCAAGAATAATTTACCTAGCAAAGTTGTCATTGAGAAATGAAGGAGTAATAAACACCTTCCCAGACAAAAAAAAAAAAAAGAGAGAGAGAGAGAGATGAGAGAATTTATCATCACTAAACCTGCCCTGCAAGAAATGCTAAAGGGAGTCGTTCAAACTGAAATGAAAGAATACCAATTAGTAACATAAAAACATGAACATATAAAATTCACTGGTAAAGGTGAATATAGAAAAATTCAAAAAACTTTACTACTTTAATAGTGATGCGTAAATCACTTTGAACTCTAGTATACAGGTTAAGAGACAACAGTGTTAAAAACAACTATAGCTACAATATTATGTTAATGGGTACACAATATAAAAAGATGTAAACTGTCTAGTCGTGAACATAAAATGTTGGGGAGTGCCAGTAAATGGGTAGAACTCTCTTGTGCAATTGAAGTTATTATCAGCTTAAAATACAGTTATAATTGGGGCCGGCCTGGCAGCGTGGTGGTTAAGAACGCGTGCTCCGCTTAGGCAGCATGAGGGTTCGCAGGTTCGGATCCTGGGCTCGCACCACTTGTCAAGTGATGCTGTAGCAGTGTCCCATATAACGTAGAGGAAGATGGGCACAGATGTTAGCCCAAGGCCAATCTTCCTCAGCAAAAAAGAGGAAGATTGGCATCAGACGTTAGCTCAGGGCTGACATCCTCACAAAAAAAAAAAAAAAAAAAAAAAGAAAACAAAACAAAACAAAAAATATAGTTATAACTATAAAATGTATTATGAAAACCTCAAGTTAATGATAGAACAAAAATCCGGAATACATACAAAAATAATAAAGAGAAAAGAATCAAAGCATGTCACCACAAAAAGAGATAAGAAGAGAGAAAAGATTTACAAAACAATCAGAAAGCAATTTAAAAATAGTGATAGTAGATCCTTACCTATTAATAATTATTCTACATGTAAAAGGTTTAAATTCTCCAATTAAAAGACATAGAGTGGCAGAATGGATTAAAAAACAAGACCCATGTAAATGGAAAACAAAATAGAGCAGGAGTAGCTATACTTATATCAGAAAAAGTAGACTTCAAGTAAAAAACTGTTAACACGAGACTAAGAAGGTCATTATACAATAAAGTGGTCAATTCATCAGGAAGATATGGCAATTGTAAACATACACACACAATAGTGGAGCATCACAATATATTAAACAATTAGTAACAGATCTGGAGGGACAAATATATACTAATGCAATACTAGTAGGGTAGTTTAATACCCCACTTTCAGCAAGGGATAGATAATCTAGACAGGAAATCAACAAAGAAATAATGGACTTAAATGACACTACAAACCAATGGACCTAAAAGAGACACACTAAACACTCTATTCAACAGTGGGACAATACACATTCTTCTCAAGCACACATAGAACATAAACCCATTCATATGTGGTAAAATAATTTTTAACAAAGGGAAAGGACTGTCTCTTTAATCAATGCTGTTAAGGAAATTGGATGCACATGCAAAAGACTGAAACTGTACACCCTTCTTACACCACACAAAAATGAACTCAAATTGGATCAAAGACTTAAATGCGAGACCTGAAACCATAAAACTCCTAGAAGGATACATAATGAAAAAGATCCTAGGGGCCAGACACAGTGGACTAGTGGTTAAGTTTGGGTGTTCCTCTTCTCCAGCCTGGGTTCAGTTCCTGGGTTCAGACCTAATCTCATCTGTCAGTGGCCGTGCTGTAGTTGTGCCTCACATACAAAATAGAGAAAGATTGGCAACAGATGTTAGCTCAGGGTGAATCTTCCTCAGCAAAAAAAAAAAGAAAAATACTTGACATTGGTGTTAGCAATGATATTTTGGATAAGACATCAAAAGTACAGGCAACAGGACCAGCCTGATGGCACAAGCCGTTAAGTGTGCACGCTCTGCTGCGGCGGCCCGGGGTTCACTGGTTTGGATCCCGGGTGCGCACCGATCCACAGCTTGTCAAGCCATGCTGTGGCGGTGTCCCATATAAAGTGGAGGAAGATGGGCATGGATGTTAGACCAGGGCCAGTCTTCCTCAGCAAAAAAGAGGAGGATTGGTAGATGTTATCTCAGGGCTGATCTTCCTCATATATACACACCAAAAAAAAAAAAAAAAAGAAAGCACAGTCAACAAAAAGTAAAATAAAAATCTGGGCCCAATTAAACTAAAGACTTTTCTACAGCAAAGAAAACAATAAATTAAAAGACAAACTACAGCTACAGAATGGAAGAAAATATTTGCAAGCTATATATTTGATAAGGGGTGAATGTCCAAAATACATAAAGAACATATACAACTCAAAGGCAAAAACAAAAAAAGCAAATAATCCAATTTTAAGAGGGGCAAGGGACATAAATAGACATTTTTCCAAAGATGACATACAAATGCCCAATAGGTACTTGAAAAGATGTTCAATATCAGTAATCATCTGCTAAATGCAAACCAATACCACAATGAGATACTATTTCACATCTGTTAGGATGGCTATTACCAAAAAGATATAAGATAAATGTTGGTGAGGATGTAGAGAAAAGGTAACACTTGTGCACTGTTGATGGGAACGAAAATTGGTACAGCTACTATGGAAAACAGCACGGAGGTTCTTCAATAAATCAAAAATCGAACTACATATCGAAATATATATGTATATATCAAAATACATATATATGTATATATACATACACACAGACACACACATATACACAGTGGATATATATACACACAATGGAATATTATTCAGCTGTAAGGAAAAATGAAATCCCGCCATTTGTAGCAAATGGAGGGACCTTGAGGCATTATGGTAAGAAGATAAGTCAAACAGAGAAAGGCATATACAGGATGATCTCACTTATAAGTGGAATCTGAAAAAGCCAAATTCATAGAAACAGAGAGTAGGATGGTGGCTACTAGGAGCTGGGTGTTGGGATAAATGGGTTGATGATGTTTAAGGTTATAAATTTATAAACAGTAGATAAATAAGTTCCGGAGCTCTAATGCACAGTATGGTGATTATGGTCAATAATACTATATTATAAACTTCAAAATTACTAAGGGAATAGATATTAATTGATCTTACCACAGAAAAGAAATGATAATTGTGTGACATGTTAGAGGTGAGAGCTAACGATATGGGGGTAATTACTACAGCATGTAAATGTATCAAACCAACATGTTGTACACCTTAAATTTATGCAATGATATGTGTAGTTTATATCTCAATTTTTAAAAGTGAGCAGATAATTTAAGAAACCATCCATCCTTTTATATATTTAAGCATTGTGGCAAATTATTTTTCCAGTCTTTAACCATCTAAAAATACAAATCAAGATATATCAACAATAATATCAACAAATTTATGGAAACTTAAATCAAGATAACATTGAAATATAATTTTAGCTTTTACATTGTTTCTTACAGATCATAATAATAAATTAAGCAATGGCTTAATTTAATGGCTTCAACTCTAATAAAAAATTTTTTTAATTTATGAGGCTTTCATCAACTAATTATTGCTTTCATCTACCACATTTAGGAAAAAAGATGTCTTTCTGATGTTCTTAATAAAAGGTATGTGTGAATTAATAAATTAGAAAAGTATATTGTATACATCTGTTTCGTGGCCAATCATCAGCAGTGAGATGGATTCCCACCCAAAATTTGGTATGGTTGCTGATACTGATGGCACAGGAGCACAGGAAGAAGATTTGTTGCTCAGATAATGAAGGCTTAGGAGAAAAGCATGGAAGCCTTCCTAAGCTGGTCTGAAAATGGCCTGAGAGGGCAGGTAAAGGATACTGGTGGAGTTACTATGGTGGCCAGGAGCTGAGTCCATGTGCTTTGAGCTTGCCAAGAAAAAGCTAAGAAGCCAAGATGGCCAAAAAGCAGTATCTGGACTTTCTTTTCAGCATGCCACACACAGTATAAAAGGGGAAGGAGGAGGGATAAGGCTTAAAAGCTGTCAAAAATCAAGATCAAAATGTAGAGTTATACTTTTTAACATCCTTTCTTTATTATCTCAAATCATTTTTTAAAGCATAAATTAAAAGAACATTTCATTGGGGGAAAATATTTGATGGCCTTACATATTTTAAATCATTTTGTATTGCTGCAAAAGCATCTTTATTGTTTACACTTGGTCAATAGCTTGGGGGAGTGCTTCAGGGTGTTTAAAAAGCTGTCTCATGGGTGGAGTAAGAGGCTGAGGCAGAAGCCCCAGGCCATTGGGCTCCAGAGGCTTCTAGTTGTGCTTGAAATCGAGCCTTTTCAAGTGATACTTACCCAGCTTGGCCTGCGGGCTTGACAGCATACAGAGTTTGATCATGTGGTGGTCCATCATCTTTTTTTGTTTTTTGTTTTGTTTTGTTTCGCTTTGCTTAGGAAACTTAGCCCTGAGCTAACATCTGTTGCCATTCTTCCTTTCTTTTTCTTTTTTGCTTGAGGAAGATCACCCCTGAGCTAACATCTGTGTCAATCCTCTTCTACTTTATATGCAGGTCTCCACCACAGTGTGGCTGATGAGTGGTGTAGGTCTGGGCCTGGGATCCAAACTCACAAGCCAAGGCTGCCGAAGTGGAACATGCAGAATTCAACCACTATGCCATGGAGGCCAGCCCCATGGTCCATCTTCTTGACGACTGTCACCTCCTCCTCTAAGAAGACAGTCTCTAGAAGTTACAGAGGTAGTGGGGAGCATTGGCAGAACCGAGGGTATGTAGATCCAAAATGATATGTTTCAGGTTCTTCTCCAAGACCATGATGGTTCTCATGGCATCCAAGCTGCCACCCTACTCATCTTGGCTTGGTTTCTGGCCATCTTGGGAGGGGACACAGCTGCTAATTTTGTGTCTTCAAGTTACTTAAGGATGCTTCTCCTTGACCAACTTGTAGAAGAAATGGCCTAAACTTCAAAGACCACATTGTTGCAGTCAGAAGGGATGCCTAGATAGTGGTAGGTGTGGAAGGCCCACAGCTGCAGTTTGACCCCATGGTTTCCAGCAGCCTTCACTGTGGCAGAATAATTTCACTGAATCTGGGAGCTCACGGTTTGTCACCTGCAAGGAACTAACACATTTGTGACACACACACAAATGGAGTTATCTGGTTTAGTTAGCAGGGATTGTCTGAGGAGTTCAACCCAGAGTTTGAAACTGGAGAGGAGGGTTGTGTGTAAGTTAGGGAAAGAGGAATCTTGGCTCAGTTCCATCCAAACTCTATTGAAGCAAGAGATACATTACTTGTTTTTTTCCAGTTTTATTGAGATAATATTGGCGGGTAACACTATATAAATTTAAGATATATAACATGATTTGATAAGTATATATATTACAAAATAATCACCCCAATAAGTTTGGTTAACATCCATCACCACACATAGTTACAATTTTTTCCTGTGATGAGAACTTTTAAGATCTACTCTTTTAGCAACTCTGAAATATACAAATATTCAAATATAAAATATAGATAATATTGCTAAATATAATCACCATACTGTACATTATATCTTCAGAACTTATTTATCTTATAACCGGAAAAGTTTGTAGTTTTTGGTCCTCTACTCATTTCTCCCATACCCCACCCCTCATCTCTGACAATCACAATTTGTTCTCTGTTTCCATGAGTTTGATTTCTTTAAGATTCCATATATAAGTGAGATCATATATTTGTCTTTCTCTGACTTACCTCTTGTAGCATAACACCATCAAAGCTCATCTGTGTTGTTGCAAATGGCAGGATTCCTTCTATTTTTATAGCTGAATAATATTCCATTACATACTTATATACATATATTCTTTACCCATTCATCTGTCAACAAACACTGAGGTTATTTCTGTGTCTTTGCTATTATGAATAATCCTGCAATGAACATGGGAGGGCAGGTTAGGTTAGTGATTTCATTTCCTTCAGTTAAATATCCAGAAATAGAATTGCTGGATCATATTAGTTTTATTTATAATTTTTTCGGGAACCTCCATACTGTTTTCCATAATGTCTGTAACAATTTACGTTCTCACCAACAGTGCATGAGAGTTCCCTTTATTCGTCTCCAGCATTTATCTCTTGTTATTTGAAAATAGCCACTGAGGTATGAGGTGATATCTCGTTGTGATTTTGATCTTTATTTCCCTGATAACTAGTGATGTTGAGCATCTTTTCATGTATGTGCTGGCCTTTGAATATCTTCTTTGGAAAAGTGAATTTTTAAATTGCATTATTTGCTTTTTTGCTACTGAGTTGTAGAAGTTCTTTACATATTTTGTATATTAACCCTTTAACAGATATGTAGTTTGCAAATCATTTTCCCATTCTGTAAGTTGCCTTTTCATTTGTTGATTGTTTCTTTTGCTGTGCAGAAACTTTTTGATTTGATGTAGTCCCACTTGTTCAGTTTTTCCTTTGTTGCCTGTGCTGTAGGTGACATATCCAAAACCTCATTGCCAAACCACTGTCAAGAAGGTTCCCACTATATATATTCTGTTAGGCAACTTATGGTTTCAGGTCTTACATTTAAGTCTTCAATCCATTTCTAGTTAATCTTTGTGAGTGGCGTAAGACAGGGGTCTAGTTTCACTTTTTGAATGTGAACATCCAATCTTTGCAGCACTATTTATTGAAGACACTCTTTTCTCCACTGAGTTTTCTTGTCCCTTCTAAAATATTAGATTATTGTATATGTATGAATTTATTTCTGGGCTCTCTATCCTATTCCATTGGTCTATATGTCTGTTTTTAAGCCAGTTCCCTACTGTTTGGATAACTATAGCTCTGTAATATAGTTTGAATTTTAGAAGTGTGATGCCACTGTCTTTGCTTTTCTTTCTCACGATTGCTTTGTCCACTCACGATCTTTTGTGATCCCAAGCGAATTTTAGGATGTTTTTTCTATTTCTGCAAAAAAATGCCATTGACATCTTTGTAAGGATTACATTGAATCCAAAGACGGCTTTGAGCAGTATGGACATTTTTACAAGATTAATTCTTCCAATCCATGAGTACAGAATCTTTCCATTCATTTCTGTCTTCTTCAATTTCCTTCATCAGTGTCTTATAATTTTTATTTACAGTTCTTTCATGCAGACCTTAAATTTATTTCTAAGTATTTTATTGTTTTTGATGCTATTGTAAATGGGATTGATTTCCTCACTTCCTTTCCAGATGGTTTGTTGTTAGCATATAGAAATGCTACTGATTTTTGCATGTCGATTTGCTATCCACTGTACTGAATTTGTTGATTATATCTAATAGTTTTTTGGTGGAGTCTTTAGGATTTTCCACATGTAAAATCATGTCAACTGCAAACAGATACAGTTTTACTTCTTCTCTTCCAATTCTGATGCCTTTTATTTCTTTTTCTTTCTGATTATTCCACATAGAACTTCCAATACTGTCTTGAATACTGATCTCAAAGGAAAAGCTTTCAACCTTTAACCCTGAGTATGACATTAGCTGTGGGTTGGTCATCTATGGCTTGTGTTGCATTGAGGTATGTCCCTTCTATACACAATTTTTTAAGCATTTTTATCATGAAAAAATGTTGTATTTTGTCAAAGTCTTTTTCTGCATCTATTGAGAAGATAATATGATTTTTGCCTTTCATTCTACTAATACTGTGAATGACATTTACTGATTCATATGTATTGAACCATCCATACATCCCAGAGATGAATCCCATCTGATCATGGTGCATGGTTCTTTTAATGTGTCATTGAATTTGATCTTCTGTCACTTCATTGAGAATTTTTACATCTCAGGGTTATTGGCTTACATTTTCTTTTGTAGCGTCCTTGTGTTTCTTTGGTATCAAGGCAATTCTGGCCTCGTCAAATGAATTTGAGAGTATTTCTTCTTCATTTTTTTGTAGGAGTTTGATAAGAATTGGCATTAATTCTTCTTTAAATGTTTGATACATCTTACTAGTAAAACCATCTGAGCGTCCACTTTTCTTTGTTGGCAGGTTTTTTTGTTTGTTTTTTTGTGAGGAGGACCAGCCCTGAGCTAACATCTGCCAATCTTCCTCTTTTTTGCTGAGGAAGACTGGCCCTGGGCTAACATCCGTGCCCATCTTCCTCTACTTTATATGGGAAGCCGCCACAGCATGGCTCAGACAAGCAGTGCGTTGGTGCGAGCCCGGGATCCGAACCGGCGAACTCTGGGCCGCCACAGTGGAGCGCGCGCACTTAACCGCTTGTGCCACCGGGCCGGCCCTGTTGGCAGGTTTTTGATTCCTGATTCAATCTTCTTATTCATTACTGGTCTATTCAGAATTTATATTTTTTCTTGATTCAGTCTTGGTAGCTTGTATGTTTCTAGGAAATTTATGTATTTCTTCTAGCTTGTCCAACACGTTGGCATACAGTTGTTCATAGAAATCTCATAACTTTTGGTTTTTTGGTATCAATTTTAATGTCTCATATTTCAATTCTAGTTTTATTTATTGGGGTCTTCTCTCTTCTTTCTTGGTTTGTCTAACTAAAGATTTGTCAGTTGGTTTGTCTTTCTGAAGAACTATTAATTTTGTTAACGTTTTATATTATTCTCCTGTGCTCTGTTACGTTTATTTCTGCTACAATCTTTATTATTTCCTTCTTTCCGCTGACTTTGGGTTAGTTTTTTCTTCTTTTTCTAGTTCCTTGAAGTGTAAAGTTAGGTTGTTTATTTGAGAACTTTCTTTTTTCTTGATATATACGTTTATTTCCATAAAATTCCCTCATGTACTGCTTTTGCTGCATCCCATAATTTGGTATGTTGTTTCCATTATCGTTTGTCTCAAATATTTTATTTTTCTTTTGATTTCATTTTGGTTGTTCAGGGATGTGTTATTTATTTTCATTACTTGTGAATTTTCCAGTTTCCTCCTCTTATTGATTTATATTTTCAAACCTTTGCAGTCAGAAAAGATACTTGGTATGATTTAATCTTCATAAATTTGCTAAGTCTTGTTTTTTGGCTTAACACATGATATATGTTAGAAAATTTTTTGTGTACACTTGATAAGAATGTGTATTCTCCTCTTGCATGATGTTCTGCATATGTCTGTTAGATCCGTTGGGCTATAGGGTTGCTCAAATTTGTTTTTCCTGACTGACGCTTTCCTTATTGATTCTCTGTATGATCTATTCATTGTTGCGAGTGGGGTATTAAAATATCCAACTATTGTTTTATTTCTGTTATTTCTCCTTTTATTTCTGTTAGTATTTTCTACATATATTTATGTTCTCCAATGTTTGTATGCATAAATATTTACAATAATTTTATCTTCTTAATGTATTGATCCCTTTATCATTATATAATAAGCTTCTTTGTTTGTTTTCACCATTTTTAGCTTAAAGACTATTTCTGATATAAGTAGAGTTACCCTGTTTTCATTTGGTTGCTATTTGGTTGTAATCTTTTTCCATCGCTTCACTGCCAGTCTGTGTGTGTCTTTTAAGCTAAAGTGTGTTTTGTGTAAACAGCATATTTTTAGACATTGTTTTTTTAATCCATTCAGTCATTCTCTATGTCTTTTGAGGGAGATTTTCATCCATTTACTTTTAAAGTAATTATTGATAAGTAACAACTTACTATTGCCATTTTGTTGTTTTCTGACTGTTTTGTGGATCATTTGTTCCTTGCTTTTTATCTTGCTATCTTCCTTTGTGATTTAATGGTATTTGTACCAGTATGCTTTGCATTATTTATCATAATCTTTTATTTATGTACTACATGTTTTTCCTTTGTGTTTAGCATGAGGCTTATAAAAACAATCTTACATTTATAACTTTCTATTTTAAGCTAGTAACAACTTAACATTGATGG
>JAQQSS010000042.1:2751396-2799576 GCA_028646465.1 Rhinoceros unicornis | reverse complement strand
GACTATATATTTACCTTTACCAGTGAGTTTTACACATACACTCATAAATTTTTATGAGGTAATTAGCATCCTTTTATTTCCATTTGAAGACTATCCATTAGCGTTTCTTGTAAGGTCAGGCTGGTGATGATGAACTTCTTCAGTTTTGGGGTGTTTGGGAGAGTCCGTATTTCTCATTTCTGAAAGACAGCTTTCCAGGTATAATATTTTTGGCTTTCATTTTGTTCTTTCAATATTTTGAATATATCATCTCAGTGTCCTCTGGCCTGCAAAGTTTACGTTGCTAAATCTACCTATAGTCTTATGGGGGTTCCCTTTATCTGACAAATTACTTTTCTTTTCCTGCTTTCAAAATTATCTCTTGTCTCTGACTTTGACCACTTAATTATAATGTATTGCATCATAGCCCCTTTCAGGTCCAACTTCTTTGTGGGTTTGGGACTCATGAATCTGGATTTTCATTTCTCTCCCAAGTTTGAAAAGTTTTCAGCCCTTATTGCTAAGTATATTTTCTGTCCCTTTCTCTTTCTTCTTTCTCCTTCCCTTCTGGGATTCTCAAAATGTGGATTTTTTTTTTCCTTTGATAGTTTCCCATAAGTCCTGTAGGCTTTCTTTATTCTGTTTCATTCTTTGTTCTATTTGCTTCTCTGACTGGTTAATTTCAAGTGACCTATGTTCTAGTTCACTGATTCGTTCTTGTTCTTGGTTGAGTCTGCAGTTTAATTTCACTGTTAAATTCTTCAGTTCAGTCATTGTATTGGATTCTTCATTTCAGTTCATTCTTCAGCTCTAGGATTTCTGCTTTTTTAATTTCTATTTCTTTGTGGAACTGCTTGTTTTGTTCATGCATTGTATTCTTAATTTCACTTAGTTGTCTGTGTGTTCTTGTAGTTTACTAAACTTCTTTAAGAGAATTATTCTGAATTGTTTGTCAGATAGTTCATAATCTCCACTTCTTTAGGTTCAGATATTGAAAATTTATTTGTTTCCTTTGGTGGTGTCATGTTTACTTAATTCTTCATGATCCTTGATTCCTTTCGTTGATATCTGCACATTTGAGAAAGTCGTCACCCCTTCTAGAGTTTACAGGTTTGCTTCATCAGAGACAATCCTTTACCCATAAGATCAGCTTGGAGTTTACCTATAAGCTACAGACAGGAAAAGCCTCTAGCTGTGGGGTCATAGCATGGGCTACACAGTTTCTTGGGTGCTCTGGTTAGGTTTCTGCATTGTAGAATATAGCCTGCAGAATACTCCATTCTGCAATATAGCCCTGAGGACGGAGAGCTATATTCAGCAATAGGCAGGGACGTCAACCCACTTTCCTAACTGATAGGACAGCAGAATAGGCTGGTACAAGTTGTTGGTTGTGGACCCAAGTCAGGTAGGACTGCCCACCAATTTCCTGGCAGACAAAGCCACTGGCTCAGCTCTGCAGCTGGACACTGTTCTAAGCAAGTGCTGTCAGATGGGCCACCCAGCTCACACCAGGGCCCCTGGCCAGCTGAACTTGAGACTATATTCAGCAGTAGGTATGGCTTTTAATCCTCTTCCCTGCCCAAGTAGGGTAACAGAACAGGTTCCACAGCTGGTACGGCTAATTGGATGGTGACTCCAATCAGGCATAACTTCTCACTGTGGTCTCTGGGCCACCAGCTTGATAGACAGGCAGATTTGCTGGATGTGTGATCTGATTGGGTACTGCTGTAAACAGACCTATAAGGTGGGATATGCATTTTCCTTGGTGCTTGGTTCAACTTCCTGGTCAGGTGTTATTAAAAGCTACATTTAGCAGTAGTTGGGGCATTGAATTTGCTTTCCTGACCAGTTTGGACAGTAGAGTAGGCCCCAAGACTTGTATGGTTCATTGTCTGTTGTCCTTAGTTAGGCAACAGTGACCTCAGGGTTCACTGGCCAGACAAGGCCATAATCTTGGTTCCACAGATGGACAGAGCTTCTGGCTGGGCTCTCTGCTCTGATGCCACTATAAGCAGGGTTGTAGGGTGGGCTTCACAGCTTCCTGGGTGTTCTGGTTAGGCTATTTGGTCAGACTGGGCTGAGGCTACCATTCAGCAGTAGGCAGGGCATTGAATTTGCTTCCCAGTCTGGATGGGGCTTTGAAAAGCCTACCTAGCCAATATAGCTCTCTGGTGAACTAAGCAGAACTACCACCCAGCTCCTTGGACAGCCAAGGCCCATGGCGTGGCTCTGAAAATGGACAGAGTGACTGGCTGGTCTCTGTGCATGGATGTCACTGTAAGTGGGGCTGTAAGGTGGCCTACACTGGTTCTTGGGTGATTTGGTTAGGCCTCCTGGTCAGGTGGAACTGCCAGCTATATGCAGCAGTAAGTGGGGCTATGGATTTGTTTCTCTGCTGAAATAGAGCTGTGGAACAGGCTCCAAGGCCTATAAGCCTTCTTGGCTGTGGACCCAATCAGGTTAAACTGTTTACCAAACTCCCTGACCAGCTGGGGCCACTGGCTCAGCTCTACAGGTGGGCAGAGCCACTGGCTGGGATCTCTGCTCAGGCGCTGCTTCTTGGAGAAGGCAGTCTGCCAAGATTAAGTGGGTTTGCTGAAACCCCCACCCCTCTTCTTACCCCAGTCTCATTTCCAGTGTTCAGGCTCTACAGACTGCCCCTGCAATCTGTGTGAGATGAGACTGAATGGACCTCCCAGGAAGGTTCCACAATGCTGGGGGAGTTGGATGGCCGCATGAGACTCATTTTTTCCCACTGGAGCAACCATAGGCCAAGGTGGCCCTCTCAGTGCAGTGCTGTGCCAGCCTGAGGGAGGGGCAATATGGTCAGAGTTTAGCCATTCTTCTCACCTTTCTACTGCAATCTCTCTTGATCTCTGTAGCCCAAAGTGTGCTTCAGCCTAACTCCCGTATTCTGGAATTTTCATAGTGATGTCTTTTCTATGGGCAATTGCTAGTTGGCCCTCTTGTAAAGAGGCCTGAAATTCAGAGTGACTGTGTTGATGATGCCACTCCTACATTACTTCTTTTTCTTTTTTTTTTTTTTTTTGTGAAGAGATCAGTCCTGTGCTAACATCTGCCAATCCTCCTCTTTTTTTGCTGAGGAAGACTGGCCCTGGGCTAACATCCACGCCCAACTTCCTCCAAGTTATATGGGACGCTGCCACAGCATGTCTTGCCAAGCAGTGCATCGGTGTGCACCCGGGATCCGAACCTGCAAACCCCGGGCCGCCGTAGTGGAGCGTGTGCACTTAATGGCCATGCCACTATATTTTTTTATAGTATTCATCAAGATACATATGGGTCGCTTTACCACTTTCACCCACACCCCAGCCCCCTTCCCCTCTGGTAACCACTAATCTTTCATCTTTATCCGTGCGTTTGTTTATCTTCCACATGAGTGAAATCATGCAATATTGTCTATCTTCCACATGAGTGAAATCACGCAATATTTGTCTTTCTGTGTCTTGTTTTTTTCACTTAGTATCATATACTCAATGTCCACCCATGTTGTTGCAAATGGGATTATTTTGTCCTTTTTTATGGCTGAGTAGTGTTCCATTGAGAATATATACCAAATCTTCCTTATCCATTCATCCATAGCAGGGCACTTGGGTTGCTTCCACATCTTGACTATTGTGAATAATGCTGCAATGAACATAAATCTCTTTGGATTGTCGATTTCAAGTTCTTTGGATAAATACCCAATAGTGGGATAGCGGAATCATATGGTATTTCTATTTTTAATTTTTTGAGACATCTGTATACTCTTTTCCATAGAGACTGTACCAGTTTGCGTTCCCACCAGCAGTGTATGAGGGTTTTCTTTTCTCTGCATCCTCTTAAACATTTGTTATTTTTGTCTTGTTAATTATAGCCATTCTGACAGGTGTAGGGTGATATCTCATTGTAGTTTTCATTTTCATTTCCTTAATAATTAATGATGTTGAACATCTTTTCATGTGTCTGTTGGTCATCAGTATATCTTCTTTGGAGAAATGTCTGTTCATTTTCTCTGCCCATTTTTTGATCAGGTTGTTTGTTTTTTTTTGTTGTTGAGTTCTTTATATATTTGGAAATTAACCCCTTGTCAGATATATAACTTGCAAATATTTTCTCCCAATTGGTGGGTTGTTTTTGCAGTTTGTTCTTACTTTCCTTTACCTTACAGAAGATTTTAGTTTGATGTAGTCCTATTTGTTAATTTTTTCTTTTGTTTTCTCTGCCTGAGTAGATACAGTATTTGAAAAGATGCTGTTAAGACCAATGTCAAAGAGTGTACTGCCTATATTTTCTTCTCTTTATGAACTGTGGCTCTTCTCTGATTTTTTGCTTAGTTGTTTGCCTTGAGGTTTGTATGAAAGATCTTGTACATGTGATAGTTTATTTTCTGATAGCCTTTATCTCCATTAGCCTAAGCAGTTTCTATCCTCTCCATCTTCCCCCTAGCATGTTATTTTTGTTATAAATGTTTTGGTTTTGTGTTGTGAGTTTGTGACTAAGTTGAGTATTCATAGTTACTTTTGATGCTTTCCTTCCCTTTATCTTTTGTTATAACTGTTTGCCACCCTGTTTTGAAAGAGAGCTGTAGTTTTCTGATTTTGTCTGTCTATTTATGTCTTTGCTTAAAGCTTTGTAGACCTTTGCCTTTTTGTTTCAGGTACGAGGGCATCCTTGGTCATTTCTTGTAGGGAAGGTCTAGTGGCGATGAACTCCATCAGATTTTGTTTATCTGGGAAAACTTTTATTTCTCCTTATCTGAAGGATAGTTTTGCTGGATAGAGTATTCTTGGCTGAAAGTTTTTATCTTTCAGTATTTTGAATATATCTCTCTATTTCTTCCTAGCCAGTAAGGTTTCTGCCAAGAAATCTGCTGAATGCCGGATAGGGGTTCTATTGTAAGTTCCTTTCCTCTGCCTTGCTGCCCTTAATATTTTTTCTTTGTTGTTGACTTTTGCCAGTTTTACTATTGTATGCCTTGGAGAAAGTATTTTAGCATTGGTTTAATTAGGATTTCTATTGGCTTCATGTATTTGTAAGTTCAGTTCCTTCCCCAGGTTTGGGAAGTTCTCAGCTATTATCTCTTTGAACAAGGTCTCTGCTCTTTCTGTCTCCCTTTTCCCTCTGGAATACCTATAATCCTTATGTTACTTTTCTTAATTGAGTCAAATATTTCTCAAAGAATTCCTTCATTTTTTACAATCGTATATCTCTCTTCTCCTCCACCTGAAGCATTTCTATATTTCTATCCTCTAAATCATTAATTCTTTCCTCCATAACATCAGCTCTATTTTTTAAGGATTCTAGATCATTTTTATCTCCTAATTGTGTTCTTCATATCAAGAATTTCTGCTTGTTTTTTTTAAAATATGGTTTTGATCTCCTTGGTGAAGTATTCCTTCTTCTTATAATTTTATTCCTGAGATCATTGCACTGTCTTGCTGAGTTTTCTTGTAACTCACTGAATTTGTTTATGACAGCTATTTTGTAATTCTCTGTCATTTAGATTGTAAATTTCTGTGACTTCAGGGTTGATTTCCAGAGATTTGTCATTCTCTTCTGCTGTGAATTGTTGTTGTAGTTTCTCATGGTGTTGGATCAACTAACGTTTTGCCAGTGCATTTGTGGTAGTATCAGGTCACAAATTCCATCTGCTACTCCTAGGAGGAAGTAGGAGCTGTGTTTCTGATCTCACCCCATATACTGGAAGTTGTGGGGTTTCAATGGATGTTTCCACTGGCTGGAAAAGCATTTGCACACAGGCTTAGGGCTGCTGACGTGCTGAGGTACATTCTCCCTTGTGGGGCTGCAGCAGTACCATGGGCACTTGTGCTGGCCGGGAAAGTGCTCATGTGCTCATATATCTGCTGCTACTTCTTCTTACAGTTGCGCCAGCCACTGTGCTTGGTGGGTAGGGCTTCTTTGAGGGATCTGAGCCTGGGCCACTCATTGGGACTGTAGTGGCAGTGTGGTCTGTCACACAAGTCGGGAAAGGGCCAACTTGCACTGGGCCAGGTCTGTCACTGCCTCTGCCCACAGTCAAATCAAGGCACATTCCCACTGTTGGGGCCACGGCAGTACTATGAGCACTCTGCTGCCTGAGAAAGCATTCTGGCACACACACAGGGCTGCCAGGGAACGGTAGGGCCATGGTCACCTATCTCTACCACTTCCCAGGGAACCAGTTCAACCACTTTGGGATATATAGCTGCATGGGTCTCTCAGGCATGCTATGGTGCCGTATGGCACAATTCCATTACTATCTTCCATTACTCAATGAATGTCTATTTGGTTGTAGTTCAAAAGGGAAATGATAAAGAGAACAGCTAACTCTGTCATGTTTTTGACATCACTCTCCTAGAGTTTCCATTTGTTATCAATTCAGTCTTGGTAGGTTATATGTTTCTAATAATTTATCCATTTCGTCTAAGTTTTCCAATTTATCAAGTGTAATTGTTTGTAATAGTCCTTTATGAATTTTTTTATTTCTGTGGCATTGGTTGTAAAGTGTCTTCTTTCACTTCTGATTTTATCTATTTGAGTCTTCTCTCTTATTTTCTTACTTAATTTAGCTAATAGATTGTTCATTTTATTAATCATTGAAAAAGACAACTCTTAGTTTTTTAATTTTTTCTATTATTTTTCTACTCTCTCTGTCATTTATTTCTGCTCTACTCTTCATTTTTTTCTTCCTTCTGCTAATTGTGTGCTTAGTTTCTTCTTTTTCTAGTTCTTTGAGGTGTAAAGCTAATTTGTTTGAGATTTTTTTCTTTTCTTTTTTTTTTGTGTGTGAGGAACATCAGCCCTGAGCTAACATCTGCCAATCCGTCTCTTTTTTGCTGAGGAAGACCGGCCCTGGACTAACATGCGTGCCCATCTTCCTCCACTTTATATGGGACGCCGCCACAGCATGGCTTGACAAGCAGTGCGTCAGTGCGCGCCCGGGATCTGAACCAGCGAACCCCGGGCCGCCGCAGCAGAGCACGTGCGCTTAACCGCTTGCGCCACCAGGCCGCCCCTGTTTGAGATTTTTTTAATGTGTTTATTGGATTTATTGGTATAACTTTCTTCTTGAACTTCTTTTGCTGCATCACATTTGATTTGGTATGTTATTTCTTCGTTCTTTTTCATACTTTTTCTTTTTGTTCCTCTGACTGGATAATTTGAAATGATTCTTTCTTCTGCTTGATTTTAACCTATGAAACTTTCTATTGAATTTTTGAGTTCTCACATTTTATCCATCAGCTGGAGGATTTCTGGATTTTTAAAAATGATTTCCATTTCTTTGTTGGATTTCTCATTTTGTACACGTATTGTTTTCCTAATTTTGTTTAGTTGTCTTTTCTTTTGTAGTTCACTGAACTTCTTTAAGATGATTATTTTGAGAACTTTGTCAAGCTGTTCATTGATCTCCATTTCTTTATGATATTAGTTTCCCATGGTGGTGTCATGTTTGCCTGATTCTTCACAATCCTTGTAACCTTGCATTGGTGTCCGCTTATTTCAAGGAGCAGTTACCTCTTCCAGTTTTTATTTTACAGGCTGGCTTTGGCAAGGAAGACTTTCCCTAGTCAGCCTATCTGGGAATTCTAGATGAGCCAGTTAGTGGCAACCACAAGCAGGTGAGGCTACTTGCTGGTGCTCTGTATTGACAATTAACTGGAGCAGTTCCATTGTAACAAGAGTCTGGATGATATGTCTCCACCGTTGGACAGGGCTGGCAGGGGCCACAGCTACAGGAGGCTGACCGTGGGCCTGGGTGCCAACACTGAATTCTATATGCATCACCACTGAGATACCTTGCATCTTCTCTTTCTACTACCTTTCCCCAAGTTGTCTATCCTGCCAATTCCCAGTGTTCCACATGGCCAGACAGAAGGTGGTCTGCCAGCCAGTGCCCTGAATCACTAGGAAAGTTGGACATCCACTTCAGTCTCTTTTTTCCCCACTGGAGAAATCATGGGCCAAAGAAATTCTCTTGGGCACATGCTGTCCCAGCTTGGGGCAAAGGACATGCAGACAAAGTGACAAAATTCAACATTTTTTCATGTTAAAAACTCTAAACAAAATAGGTCTATAATGATGTTACCTCAACCTAATAAGGGTAATATATATCATAGGAATTACTCTTTGTTCTTTTTTTCGTGGGGGGAGAGGAAGATTGGCCCTGGGCTAACGTCCACTGCCAATCCTCCTCTTTTTGCTGAGGAAGATTAGCCCTGAGCTAACATCTTTGCGCATTTTCCCCCATTTTGTATGTGAGATGCCACCATAGAATGTTTTGATGAGAGGTGTATAGGTCTATGCCAAGGATCCAAACCCATGAACCTCAGGCCGCCAAAGCAGAGTGTGTGAACTTAACCACTACGCCACCAATCCAGCCCCTGAATTACCCTTTGAATGTGATTTTTTTTTAAAGTTTTATGCTCTATAAGTGTGCTGTAATCTGGAATTTACACAAAGTCATACAAATCTCTAGATAATTGTTTAGTCAGTGTTTCTAGTGGGGGGGGGTGGGGACTGAGGCTGGGGAACGGCTATTCTGCTATCCCAGGGTGTCATTCTTACTTTTCACTGTAAATTAAATATTTTGTACTGTATTGTAATTTCATTATCTTTTGTCACTTGTCATGTAAAAATGTTTAATTCCTACAAATATAATAATTCTTACATTCTAAGCCCTGCCTTCTCAAAGACGCAACAGGAAGTTTTCATGCTTATGTTCCCATGTGGAGAGTATAGATATGCAACCTAGGTTGAGCTGAGATTTGAAATACAGAAGAATAGGGCTAAGCCACGGAAGCAATCCTGCAGAGTGTTCAGTGGGAGGAAATCTCAGCAGAACCTATGAGGGCCATAAGACTTGGTATATCAGGTCTTCATAAAAGCTAGACCTGCAAAGTCGCTAATGAGAACTGAATTTGGGAAATAGGTCAGAAATCTTGGCCCTCAAAAATCATCATGAAGATAAAACCTTAAGAGCAGCCATAGTGGAGATAAAGACATATTATGTACAGAAGAACAAGGTTAAGGACAAGGTCACATTTCCTATCAAAAGCAGTGTGATCAAGAAGACAGTGGAGTACTAAAATAAAAAAACCTCCTATAAACCTATTTTCCCTTTTTTAGTTGAGCTAACATTAGTTTATAATATTATATGTTTCATATGTACAACATTATATTTAAACTTCTGTATGTACTACAGTGCGCTCACTACCAAAATCTAGTTTCCATGCATCACCCACACAATTGATTCCCCTAACCCGTTTTGCCCTCCCCGCAACCCCCTTTCTCTCTGGTAACCACCAATCTGTTCTCTGTATTTGTGTTTTTTGTGTGTTCATTTATTTTATTATTTTTTTTATCTTTCACATATGAGTGAAATCATATGGTATTTTCTTTCTCCATCTGACTTATTTCACTTAGCATAATTTATATATGGCAAATACCTTTCAGAAAATCTAGTCAAAATAAGCAGGATTGAAGACATTCAAAAGCTGAAAGAATCATCACTATCAGATCTACACTACAAGAAATGTTAAAGAATGTCCTTCAGGCAGAAGGAAAAGAATATCAGATGGAAATCTGGATCTACACGGAAGAATGAAGAGCACCAGTAATGGTAACTATATGGATAAATTTGTAAGACTTTTTTCCTTCTAAATCAATCTTTGTGTGTGTGTGTGTGAGGAAGATCAGTGCTATGCTAACATCCACCAATGCTCCTCTATTTTTGCTGAGGATGACTGGCCCTGGGCTGACATCGTGCCCATCTTCCTCCACTTTATGTGGAACACCACCACAGCATGGTTTGAGCAGTGCATTGGTGCGCGACCAAGATCTGAACCGGTGAGCCCTGGGCCTCCATAGCAGAGCGCATGCACTTAACCACTTGTGCCACCAGGCCGGCCCCTAGGTCAATCTTTTAAAAACTGAATTGACTGTTGAAACAAAAATAGTAGTAATGTATTGTAGGTATACAACATAAGAAAAAGTAAAATGCATGACAATAATAGCATGAAGTTGGGAGGGGAGAAAAGGAAATATACAATTTTAAGTCTCTTTTGCTGTAAATGAAAAAGTATAATGTCTCTTGAAGACAAATTATGATAAGTTAAAGATACATACCATAAACCTCAAAGCAACACCTAAAACAACAAAACAAAGAGTTACCATTAACAAGCTAACAAAGGAGATTAAATGGAATAAGCACTATTTGGTTACTTGAAAAGGAGACTAGTAAAGAGAAAAATGAAAATAAATAAGAGATGAGACATATAGAAAACTATATTAATTATCATATTAACTGTTTATGGTCTACATGCCCTAACTAAAAGGCAAAGCTTGCAGACTGGATAAAAATAGGAAGATCTACCTATATGCTGACTTCAAGAAAAACACAGTTAATATAAAAATACAGATAGGTAAATGGTAAAGGGATGGAAAAAAGATACGGGCTCTACTAGTGCTAGTCATAAAAGAGCTGATTGGCTATATCAATATCAGACAAAGTAGACTTCAGAATAAAGTAGACTTCAGACTAAAAAACTAGAGACAAAGAAGGTCACTTCCTAATGATGAGGGATCAACTGATGTTCCCAAAGCAGTTCTGGTAAGGAGTGCAATCTCTGGAACCAGAATTTCGGGGTTAGAATTCTGGCTCTGTTGCTTCCTTGGGTTACTCACAAAGCCACAGTTTCCACATCTGTAAAATAATTACAATAGGAGAATCTACCTGAAGAGAATATTGTGTAAATACATAATACACGAATAGCACGTAGAAGAGTTTCTGACACACAGTGAATATTACAAAGGGAGTGTGTTAGCAAAATCATCAATACCATGTCATCATTTCTTAATCAAATAGAATTTATAGGACACATTAATTAATAGTATCTTATAGTGGAAGGAGGGAGAAGGAATTGCCTTAATTGATACCTGGTATCCAGCTAATAGAGCTTGGAAAAAAATGGTGGATAATACATTAAAAGAATCACATATCACAATCAAATGGAATTTTCCCAGGAAGCAGGGGTGATTCAACATCCACAATTTAATCAATATGATACTCCACATTAACACAATAAAGAATAAAAATCACATGGTCTTCTCAACAGATGCAGAGACAGCATTTGACAAGATCCAACATCAATTTATGATAGAAATTCTCAATAAAATGGGTATAGAAAGAAAGGACCTAGACATAATAAAGGTTATTCATGACAAACCCACAGCCAACAACATATTCAATGCTGAAAAACTCAAAGCCATCCCTCTGAGAACAGGAACAAGACAAGGATGCCCATCTTGCTACTCTTATTCAACATAGTACTGGAAGTTTTAGCCAGAACAATTATACAAGAAAAAGAAATAAAAAGTATCCAAACAGGAAAGGAAGAAGTAAAATCGTCACTATTTGCAAATGATATGATTCTATATTTAGAAAACCACTAAAAATGATCCACCAAAAAATTATTAGAAATAATCAGCAAATACAGTGCAGTTGCAGGGTACAAAAATAAACATATAAAAATTGGTTGCACTTCTATACACTAACAAGAAATTAGCAGAAAGAGAAATAAAGAACACAGCCCCATTTACAATTGCAACGAAAAGAATAAAATACCTAGGAATAAACATAACCAAGGAGATGAAAGATCTACACATTGAAAACTGTAAGAAATTTTTGAAAGAAATTGAAGAAGATATCAAGAAGTGGAAACATATTCCATGCTCACAGATTGGAAGAATAAACACAGTTATCATGTCTAATTTACCAAAAGCAATCTATGATTCAACACAATCCCAGTCTGAATCCCAATGACTTCTTCAGGGAAATAGAATAATGAATTCTAAAATTTTTATGGAACAAAAGACCCCAAATAGTCAAAGGAATCCTGAGAAAAAATAACAAAGCTGGAGGCATCACAACCCCTGACTTCAAAATATATTACAAAGCTATAGCAATCAAAACAGCATGGGATTAGCACAAAAACAGACCCACAGATCCATGGAACGAATTGAAAGCCCAGAAATAAAACCACACATCTGTAGACAGCTAATCTTCAACAAAGAAGCCAGTAACATACAATGGAGTAAGGAAAGTCTCTTCAATAAATGATGGTGGGAAAACTGGACAGCCACACTCAAAAGAACGAAAGTAGATCACTATCAGACACCATACACAAAAATTAACTCAAAATGGACTATAGATTTACATGTATGACCTGAAAACATAAAACTCATTGAAGAAAATAGAGGTTATATCTCTTTGATATAGGTCTTAGTAGCATCTTTTCAAGTAATATGTCGACTCAGGCAAGGGAGCAAGGGAAACAAAAGAAAAAATAAACAAATGGGACCATATCAAACCAAAACTTTTTGTAAGGCAAAGGAAACCACAAAAAAATGAAAAGATAGCCCACCGACTGGGAAAAAATATTTATAAATTATATATCCGACAAGGGGTTAATTTCCAAAATATATAAAAAACACATATAACTCAACAAGAGAAAAATGAACAACCCAATCAAAAAATGGTCTGAGGATATGAACAGACATTTCTCCAGAGAAAATATACAGATGGCCAACAGGAAAATGAAAAGAAATTCAACATCACTAATTATTACAGAAATGCAAATCAAAACTACAATGAGATATCAACTCATACCTGTCAGAATGGCTATAATTAACATGACAAGAAATAACAAGTGTTGGAGAGGATGAGGAGAAAAAGGAACCCTCAGATACTGCTGGTGGGAACGCAAACTGATGCAGCCACAGTGGAAAACAGTATGGAGATTTTTCAAAAAATTAAAAATAGAGATACTATATTTTCTAGCTATATCACTAGTGGGTGTTTATCCAAAGAACATGAAATCAATAATTCAAAAAAGATTTATGCACTGCTATGTTCATTGCAGCATTATTCACATAGCCAAGATTCGGAAGCAACCCAAGTACTCCTCAGTGGGTGAATGGATAAAGAAGGTGTGGTATATACATAAAATGGAATACCACTCAGCAATTAAAAAAAGACAAAATTGTGCCATTTGTGACAACACGGATGGAACTTGAGGTCCATTTGTGCCATTTGCTGAGTGAAATAAGTCAGACAAAGAAAACCAAAAACCATATGATTTCGCTCATATGTGGAAGACAAAAAAATACATAGATAAGGAGAACATATTAATGGTTACCACAACATAAGAGGGTGGGGGATGGTGAAAGGGGTAAAGGGGCACATATGTATGGTGAGGGATAAAAACTGGACTGTTGGTGGTGAACACAATGCAGTTTATATATAAACTGAAATATAGTAATGTACACCTGAAATTCACACAGTATTGTAGCCAATATGACCACAATAAAATATTTTTTTTAAAAAAATGGGGAAGCAGGATTTGGGATAAAAAAATTAAAAATCAGGTTTGATCATCCTTTTTTTTGAGGTGCCTGCTATAAGACAGCCAAATGAGGAATAAAAAGTAAGTGACTTTCTCACTTTAAACAATATTTTATTGCTGTTTTTTGTTGTTTGTGATAATAATGTAATAATTTACCATGAAGCGTTTAGAAAACTGAAAGTTGCAAAAAGAAAGAAAATACAAATTGCCTAGTCTCTCAATTAATGAGAGAACAGTAGTAGTCAGCCTCTTATCAATTTATAAATAAACATTCAGAGTAATCAAGTAGTTGCTGAAGGAAATTTCTGTTTTTAAAATTAAAATTCTAACAAGTAGACAAAAAAATGTAAGTATTTGAATATTAGCATTTAGCAATTCCTGGCGAAATAATGGGTTCAAATGATGATATTCAAAGTCCCCTAGGCATTCCTCCTCTATCTGGTCACTCTGTCCTAGCTCTCCCAAACTCTCAATTACAATTTTGATGAGACTTTTCTACAATTAATACAACTTTTGCTTCAGTTTTCTCATTAACTCCCTGTTTTCTCCACACCACATCCCATTGTTTGCCACCCATTATAATCACTAGTTCATCAGAAGCTGTATGACTTTCAAATAGCAAAATCAGGGAAATGCTCTAGAAGATGAATAAAAATCTTTACAATTTTGCAAAGACATATTTTGAATGAAAGAACTGTTGAAACTTCATGTACCTCCATCTGGTGTGGATATCTGTTTTACCTTCACAAAAAAGTTTACCGATGTGAAAATTTTTGTTACAACTGTTTTGTTATATCCTCATAACATTGATACCTCTTTCCTGGGATGAGAAATGAACTACCTTCTAAAATATGAAAAATGTCATAATCATTATTTATTTCATCCACACATATTTATTAAACACTTACCAAAACCCATAGGAGTCAGGATTGTAAACACTATCAGCAGGATGTGTCCCAACTTTGGGGTTGATAAGCCTACGGGTGGGAAAAGGATGGGAAAAAAAGGGTAAAAAAAATTCCCAGACTTTAAGATGACTACTTAATTAAAGGGTTCTCTTTTTATGTTTGATCAGTGAGAGAGATAGGGGGAGGGAGCATTCATGTATTATGCCAAGGAAATGATATAGCAAGGAATTTGTGGTTGTGAGAGGTCCTTTTTTTACATTGATCAGTAGTAGGATTATAATAAAGCCAGCTCATAACAGCCAGACAACTAATGAGCATTCCAAGGAGATTTCACATAAACCTTTAATCAACACAGTGGATTGTTTCTGTATATGTATAACAACAGATTCAATGAAAAAGAAAGCATGTCAGATTGCATTCAGTTGAAAAACTTAGCTATTAAGTGAGTAAAGAGACAGGGGACAGAAATGTATCCAAACTTCGTACTATAGCTCAATCAAATCATGCCAAAGAAAGATCCTGCCAAACTATTTGTGTGACAAGATCTCTTAATTTGATTGTTTATTTTTAAATTGAATTTTGTCTTGTACTTGCATAGTTCTCTTGCACACTTGTATATCTAATGGCACACTAACGTCCAACGGACTTATTTTCCTTATTGCCTTCTTATAACTGCTTGATGCTATTTTTTTATTAGATGGGCTTTGTTAGAGAGAAATTGCATGGACATGTTAAAAATGGCAAGGCAGAGAGATCTGAGCTACTTCAGCAGGAGAAAGAGAGACTTTAGAATAGAATTGAGCTCAACTTCGAATACAGCAAAGATAGTTGGAGATTTATAGCCAACAAACAAGGCGAGGAGGCAGGGCAGTGGATGGAAAATTATTAAAATATATTTGATTAAATATCAAATATCAATATAAAGAAAGTCTTGCTAAACTGCCTTAGCAGGTAAAACTGCTAAATCTAGACTCAGTAGGATTCTTTGCTAATATTGGGCCAAGGACTTCAGGGCAAGGTCAAGGCCTTATTCAGAAGAGAAGAATATAAATTCTTACTATAAATGGAGCATTTTTATTTTTCAGACAGAGAAGAAATTTTTTATCCAACACTAAGATTACTTCACAAACATGTCTTGCTTTATAAAGAAAATATTATATTTTTTGACACAAAGGTTTTAAAACTAAAATATTGTTTATTGGTGTTAATCAAAACACTTAAATCTATTCTTCTGAAATATTAAGAAACTGTTACTGGATTCTGATTTTTGTGTTAAGTGAAATGACTTTGTTCATCTCTTCTTTCAGAATTTTACATATTGACATTTTCCGTATTTTAATCCCATGTTGAAAAAAATGTAAGATATATAACAATAAAAGGCAAATGGTTTTTAATATTAAAGGTTTTAACTCATTTTTATAATTTTATTGAGGCATAATTTATACATCATATAATTCACTCATTTCAAGTATACAGTTCAATGAATTTTAGTAAATTTATCAACTTCTGCAACCATCATCATAAGAGGTTCATCACCCCATATGATCTCTCATGTTTATTTACTGTTAATTCCAGTTTAATTAACAGTTGGCATAATTAAATGTCTTGAAATGCTGAGCACCAGTTCAGTGCAAAAGCCCAAACTATACATTCAAACCCAGTTCCAGAGCTTGAGGATTTCCTCTGTAGAAATTCAGATTGATGAACCAAAATGAGTAGAAGTGTTTTTATACATGTTTTTAATAACAAGATCATTGAGTTCGCCTAAAACCAATTCAGCTGTTTCAAGTGTATGATGCAGTGTTTTTTCGTGTATATACACATTTGTGCAAACCTTCACCACTATCTAGTTCCAGAAGATTTTCATCTCTCAAATAAGTGGTCCTATTGACATTGACAGTCACTCCATGTTTTTCCTCCAAAATGTTGGCCCTAGGCAACCACCAATCTGCTTTTTGTCTCCATGGATTTGCCTATTCTGGAACTTGCATATAAAAGTAATCATACAATATGTAGGCTTTTGTAACTAATTTTTTTTCACTTTTCATAATGCTTTCAAGGTTTATGCATGTTGTTGCATATATCACTACTTTCTTTTTTATAGCTGAATATTATTCCATTGTATAGATATACTACATTTTGATTATCCATTCACCTGTTGATGGACATTGGTTTTTTTCCACTTTTCGCTATTGTGAATAGTACAGATGTGAACAATTCTTGTATAAGCATCTTGCATAAACATTGAACCACTGTTTTCAATACTTTGACATATACATAAGAGAGGAATTCCTGGGTCACATGGTAATTCTTTGTTTAACCTTTTAGGGATACAGTGAATGAACTATTATATATTCCCACTAGCAGCCTATAAGTTCCAAGTTTTAAACATTCTCCTCAACATTTGTTATTTTCAATTAAAATTTTTAAAAGAATTATCACCATCCTAGTGCGTATGAAATGGTACCTCATTATGGTTTTTATTTGCAGTTCCCTGGTAGGTGATAATGTTGAGCATCTTTCCCTGTGCTTATTGGGTATGTGTACATCTTCTTTGGAGAAATGGCTTTTCAGATCCTTTGCCCACTTTTTCATTTGGTTGCCTTTTTATTACTGAAGGTAGCTGTTCTTTATGAAGTCTAGAACAAGACCTTTATAAGATACCTGACTTGACAAAATATTCTGCCATTCTGTGGATTGTCTTTTCACTTTTTTGATGGTGTTCATTAGGAGAAACTAAATTTTTAATTTTTATATTCTGTAGTTTATTTATTCTTTTGCTGCTTGGGCTTTTGGTGATATATCTAATCAACCCTTACCCTAATCCAAGGTCATGAACATTTATGCCTATGTTTTCTTCCAACAGTTTGGAGCTTTACCTCTTGACTGTAGATCTTCGATTCATTTTGAATTAATTTTTGTATATGATGTGAGGTAATGGTCCAACTTCATTCTTTTGCCATTGCCTATTAGGTTGTCCCTTTACCATTTGCTGAAAACACTATTATTTCTCCTATTGAATTGTCTTGGCACCTTTGTCAAAAATCAACTGACCATAAACGTGAGGCTTTATTTTTGTATTCTCAGTTCTATTCCATTGAACTATCATTTTGCCAGTGTCACACTGTCTTGATTATTGCAGCTTTGTAGTAAATTTCAAAATTGAAAAGTGTGAGTCCTCCTATTTTGTTCTTTTTTCAAGGTCTTGGATATATTTATATAAGAATGAAACTGTCTAGTATTTATTTTTCATGTTAAAATATTCATCACAACTTAAATTCTTTTAGAATCAACTGAAATTGTTTTCAGCTCTGTAAGGCTGCTTTGCCTTGTTACAGCAAGATAAAGCTCTCTCTTAAGAAAAACACAAACAAGAAGAAAAACTGTATTTGAAATATATTTCTCTTTTATAATCATAGTAAGATATAGACTGGACCCATTTGATAAAATAATTAAAATGCTCTAAAGATTCAGAAAGCCTCAAAGTTTGTTGCCTAGATCTTATTACACATTAGACTATCAATCAAATTATTTCCCCCTTTAGATCCTTTGATTCTAGGATATGAATTTGTTAACATTTGAGGAGCTTAATTAAGTTATTAGGAGCAAACAATTAAGTTGTTTTTAGTAGAGGACTATCCATATTTGCAAGATAAACTTCTCCAGGAGCAAAATATCCTGTTGCGTCTACATCAGTTGTAGTTTCCTTCCTTGGGAAAGCTTCTGCACAGCAAAATGAAAAGGCAACCTGCAGAATGGGATAAAATATTTGCCAACTATATATCTCACAAGGGCTTAATATCCAAAAATATATGGGGAACTCATACAACTCAGTAGCAGAAAAACAATAATCAGATTTAAAAGTGGGCAAAGGATGAAATGTTGACAGCATCATGGCAATGTGAGATATTCCTCCTTTTTGTCCCTTCTTTTAACAATAAAAATCAGCATTTATCCATGAATAAAAGTACTTCTGAGGGAGCTGTGGAATCCAGCACCAAAACACAAGGGACTTGGAAGGAGGTTTACCCACCTGTCCATCCAGTAATAGGCAGACAGTCTTTGGTAGGGGCTATGGAGCTAGGAGAAGCCAGCAAATCAGCCCTAACTCCTCTCAGCTTCACTAGGGAAAAAACTGGAGAGTGCTATCTCAGGCAGTCTCCTATGGATGACAGAGACATTTGTAGAAGTCCAGCATTCCTGAGGAAGTTTCCAGCAGTCCTTGGAGAAAAAAAAAAAAAAAAAAAAAGATAAGTTTAGACACATTGGAGAGGGTAAGAGAAACTTTGCTAGTGGTACTATTCCTCCAAGGCAACACAGTAAGGACCTGAACTAGCCAGTGTTGACCTTGCCTATGTGAGAAAGGGAGAATGGTAAGTAAGCTTCCTGAGCTGTGCAAAATGCTAGTAGAAAAACTCATTTCTCTCTAGCAGCAACAAGAGAATTGAGGCAGGACCTCCATGACCTGGGGCAGAGAGCAGATCAGAAAGAGGGAGATAATAATATCAAAGTGTATTAATGCACCTTGTCTTGTTCCTGATCTTAGAGGAAAAGCTTTTAGCTTTTCACCATTGAGTATTACGTTAGCTGTGAGATTGTCATATACAGTCTCTATTAAATTGAGGTAAGTTCCTATTATACCTGATTTATTGAGAGGTTTTATCATAAAAGGATGTTGAAATTCGTCAAATGCTTTTTCTGCATCTATTGAGATAATACGATTTTTATCTTTCACTCTATTATTGTTGTGCGTTGCATCTATTGATTTGCATATTGATCCATCTTTGCACCAGTGATCAATCATGCTTGATAATGGCGTATGATCCTTTTAATGTGCTCTTGAACTTGATTTGCTAGTATTTTGCTGAGAATTTTTGCATCTGTATTCATCAGGAATTTGGGTTGTAATATTCTTTCCTTGTCTTCTGCTTAAAAGGCTTTGAAATCAGGGTAACGCAGGCCTTGTAAATTAAGTTTGGGAGTCCCTCCTCTTCAATTTCTTGGAAGAATTTGAAATTACTTCTTTTTTAAATGTTTTGTAGAATTCACCAGTAAAACCTTCTGGTACTACACATTTCTTTGTAGGATGGTTTTTGATTACTGATTCAATCTTCTTACTATTGGTCTGCTCAGCTATTCTATTCAATTTCAGACTTGGTAGGTGGGTGTTTTAGGAATTTATCCATTTATCCATTTATTCTAAGTTATCCAATTTGTCGGTATGTAATTGTGCATAGTATTTTCATCCTTTGCATTTCTGTGATATCATTTGTAATGTCTCCTTTATTTCTGATTTTGTTTGAGTTTTCTCTCTCTTTTTCTTACTCTAGCTGAATCTTTTCAATTTTGTTTATTTTTTCAAAACACAATTCTAGTGTCATTGATCTTTTCTATTTTTTTCCAATCTCTATTTCATTTATTTCTTCTCTGATCTTTATTTTCTTCCTTCTACTAACTGCTATTTTTATAGTTTCTTGAGGTGTAAAATTTGTCTATTTTATATCTGCCTTTTTCTTTCTTTCTTTCTTTTCCTGCTAAATCTTCCTCTTTTTTCGCTTGAGGAAGATTAGTGCTGAGCAACATGAGTGTCAGTCTTCCTCCACTTTGTATGTAAGTCACTGGCACAGCGTGACTGATGGGTGGTGTAGGACCACACCCAGGATCCGAACCTGTGAACCTGGGCTGCCAAAGTGGAGTACGCTGAACTTAACCACTACGCCATGGGACTGGCCCCTAGATCTTTCTATTTCTTATGATAGAAATTTATCACTATAAACATCCCTCTTAGAACTGTTTTTGCTGCAATATATCAGTTCAATATGTAGCATTTTCATTTTCATTTAAGATATTTCTTATTATCCTTTTGATTTTTTCTTAGTCCCAGTGGTTCTTCAGGAGCATGTTCTTTAAACTCCAAATATTTGTAAATTTTTCTGTTGTCCCCTTGTTATTGATTTCTAATTTCATACCATGATGGTCATAAAAGATTGTTGGTATGATTTCAACCTTCTTAAATTTATTAAGACTAGTTTTGTGATTGAACATATAATCTATCTTGGACAATGTTCTGTGTGTTTTGGGGAAGAATGGCGATTCTGCTGCTATTGTGCAAATGTTCTGTATATGTCTATTAGGTCCATTTGATCTTAATGTTTAGTTCAAGTTCAATATTTCCTTATTAATTTTCTGTCTCGATCTATCCACTGTTGGAAGTGGGATGTTGAATTCCTCTACATTTATTGTGTTGCTGTCTGCTTCTCTTTTCATATCTGTGAATATTTGCTTTATATATTCATGTGCTGATGTGGTGTGTGTAAATATATACAATTGGCATATTCTCTTGATGAATAGACCACTTTATCTTTATTTATTTATTCATTCATTCATTCGTTTGTTTGTTTTTGTGAGGAGATCAGCCCTGCGCTAACATAAGCCAATCCTCCTTTTTTTTTTGCTGAGGAAGACTGGCCCTGGGCTTACATCCATGCCCATGTCCCTCTACCTTATATGGGACGCCGCCACAGCATAGCTCGCCAAGCAGTGCGTCAGTGCGCGCCCAGGATCTGAACCGGTGAACCTCCGGCCGCTGCAGCGGAGTGCACGCACTTAACCACTTGCACCACCGGCCCGGCCCCCACCACTTTATCTTTATATAAGAATTGTTTTTTTTCCTTCACAGATTTTGACTTAAATTCCATTTAGTATTTTGTAAGGACAGTTCTGTTCTCTTTTGGTTTGATTTACACAGAATATCTTTTTCTTTTTTTTTCTGATAAATTTTCTAGTTTTATTGTCTTTATTTTTTTATTTTTTTTTTAATTTTTTGTTTATTGCAGTAACATTGGTTTATAACATTGTAAAAATTTCAAGTGTACATCATTATACTTCTATTTCTGCATAGATTACATCATGTTCACCACCAAAATACTAATTACAACCCATCACCACACACATGTATCGAATTATCCCTTTCACCCTCCTCCCTCCCCACTTCTCCTCTGGTAACCACCAAGCCAATCTCTGTCCCTATGTGTTTGTTTATTTTTGTTATTATCTACTACTTAATGAAGGAAATCATACGGTATTTGACCTTCCACTGTTGGGTATTTATCCAAAGAACTTGAAAACACCAATTTGTAAAGGTACATGTGCCCCTGTGTTCATTGCAGCGTTAGTCACAATAGCCAAGACTTGGAAGCAACCTAAGTGCCCATCAAGGGACGAATGGATAAAGAAGATGTGGTATATATACACAATGGAATACTACTCAGCCGTAAGAAATGATGAAATCCAGCCATTTGTGACAACATGGATGGACATTGTGGGTATTATGCAAAGCGAAATAAGTCAGAGTGGAATATCTTTTTCTATTCCTTTACTTTCAGTCTATGTGTGTCCTGTTAGGCAGCATATAGTTGGGTATTGTTTTTTCTGCATTCAACCACTCTATGTCTTTTAATTGAAGAATTTAGTCTATTTACATTTAAACTGATAGGTAAATGGCTTACTGTTGCCATTTTGCTAATTGCTTTATGGATGTCTTGTAGATAGTTTGTGCCTTTCTTCCCCTCTTACTGTCTTTTTTTTATTGATTACTTTGTAGTAGTATGCTTTGTTTCATTCATCTGTATTTTTTGCATCTACTATAAGTTTATTCTTACATGGGTATCGTGAGGCATCTGTAAGTATCCTACAGTTTAAACTGTCTATTTAAACTGATAACATTATGTCAATCTCATAAAAATTACACTTTTACTACTCCCCCCTATGTTTTAAGTTGACATCACAATATACACCTTTTTATAATGTGTCCATTAAGAAATTTTGTATGTACATTTATCTTTAATACTTTTGTCTTTTAACTCTTATAGTTGGGTGATTTATGCATCATTATAGTATTAGAATATTAAGAATTTGATTACATACTTTCCTTTACAAGTAAGTTGTAAACTTTTATGTGTTCTCATATTACTGATTAATGTCTTTTTGTTTCAACTTGAAGAACTGTCTTAAGCGTTTGTTGTAAATTATAGCAGTGATAAACTCCCTCATACTATGTTTGTCTTATACAGACAATCTCTCTTTCATTTCTGAGGACAATGTTGCCAGGAAAATATTCTTTTTTTTTTTTACAGTTTTTTTCTTTCTGCACATTGAATATATCATCCCATTCTCTTCTAGCCTGCAAGGTTTCTGCTGAGGAATGCAATGATCCCCTCACATGGGTTTCCTTGTATGTGCTTTGCGCTTGCTTTTTGTACATTCTTTCTTTGTCTTTGACTTTTGACATCTTGCTTATAACATGTCTAGGTGAAGATCTGTTAATGCTCAGCTTATGGAATTCTTTGTGCATCATGGATCTGGATGATCATTTCCTTCCCCAGATTTGGGAAGATTTTTATTATTTAAATAAGCTTTCTGTCCATTTCTCTTTTTATGCCCCTTCTGAGACTCCAATAACACATATATTGTTTTTGGTTTATAGTGTTCTATAAGCCATTTAGACTTTCTTTACTCTTTTTCATTCTTTTTTCTTTTTGTGGCACTGACAGGATAACTTTAAATGATGTGCCTTCAATGCTGCTATTTCCTATTCTTCTTTTTTTGTGTGTGTGAGGAAGATCGGCCCTGAGCTAACATCTGCCAATTCTCCTCTTTTTGCTGAGGAAGACTGGCCCTGGGCTAACATCCATACCCAACCTCCTCTACTTTATATGGGATGCTGCCACAGCATGGCTCGACAAGTGGTGCGTTGGTGCACACCCGGGATCTGAACTGGCAAACGCTGGGCCACCGCAGCGGAGCACACACATTTAACCGCTTTTGCCACTGGGCCCGCCCCTGTTTCCTATTCTTCTTGATTGAGTCTGCTGTTGAATTTTTCATTTCAGTCAGTGTATTCTTCAGTTCCAGAATATTTGTTTGGTTCTTTTTTGATGGTTACTATTTCTTTGTTGAACTTCTCATTTTGTTCATGTATTAATTTCCTGATTTTATTTTGTTATCTATCTGTATTATCTTGTTGCTCACTGAGCTTCTGTAAGATGATTATTTTGATTTGTCACATAGAGAATAGATATCCATTTCTTTGATATCTGCCACTACAGATTTACTGTATTGCTGGCGTGGTATGTTTCATCGATTCTCCATATTCCTTGAAGTGTTACTTTCTCAAAAACTGAAGAAGCAGTTTCTTCCTCCAGTCTGTACTGACTAGCTTTAGGAAAGAAAGACCTTCACCAATAAGCCCAGCTAAGAAGTTATGGTCTCTCAGGTCTTTTTGGTGGTTGTTCCCACTCTATTCTTCTTGTTCCCTTTTGGTGAGAATTTCTTAGGCTATGTGCCTTCTCTCATTCCTGAAAAGTCAGACTATTCTGATAGACTTGTGTTTATTGGCCCCAGAGCAACGTCCTTAATTCTTTAAGGTTGTGTGCCTTCTCCCAAACCTGCAGAGTCAAGCCTCATGCTAATATCTGTGTGCTATCAGTGTGGATTTGCACATTACCTCTTTAAAGACTTCTGCTTGCTGTCTATAGAGGATTTATGCACCATCTGAGGGAGTGTGCCCACACCATCTGTGGAGGTTCCTCTGTGCTGTCTTGGGGGGCATATGTGGAAAGTTCAGAGTATGCATCAGACAGTAGGAGAGGAGGGCTGCAGATGAGTTATCCCATGAAAGTCAGTAGGGTCATCCTACTACTGGCCATTTAGAGGGTGTATGGCCTTTTTTTTTAGATCTGTGCAGTTTTCCCTCCTCCTAGATCCCCTCAGACAATTGAGCCATGCTGATCCCCTAAGTAATTTGAGTCAGGTGAGGCAGAAATGGGATTTTTGGGTAATGGCCTAGAAGTCATGAAAAGCTGTGCTTCACTCTGCTCTCACTTTTCCCCTCTGGGAGAAATTGTGGGCCAAAGGGCTCTCTCTTGGCATTGAGCTATGCCGCCTTGGGGGCAGAGTGCTGCAGAGAAGATGAAACTATTCTTCTTACCTCTTCAATGTGTCTATTCTCGTATTTTTGCTTCACTGAGATACTGGACTCCCGGTTACGACAGCAGTATTCCCACCTGTGAATGGTTGTCAAAATTGATGTTTCCATTTCGTGAGGGCTGGCATTTCTTATTCTGCCGTCTTGCTGATGTCACTCTCTTTTGTACTAATTTAAAAATTGGGAAAATGGGGGTCCTCTTATTTGTTGTGGTCATTCTGTCAAAATTGTTTTGGCTTTTCTGGGTCCCTTGCAACATTTGAATTCCACAATATATATGTCAATTTCTAAAAAGCTGTCAGTTGGTTTTTGATAGTGATTGCATTCATCTGTAGTCAATTGGGAAGTACTGTCATCTTAATAATATTAAGTCTTCTGATCCATGAACATGGGATATTGTTTCATTTGTTTAGATTTTTAAAAATTACTCTTAACGACGTATTATAGTTTTCAGAGAATAAGATTTGTACTTCTTTTATTAGATTTATTCCTAGGTATTTTATCACTATTGTGAATGAAATTGTTTTCTTAAAAACATTTTCATATGGTTCATTGGAAGTGTATAGAAATACAATTGATTTTTTATATTGATCATGTACCCTGCAACCTTGCTAAATTTATTAGTGCCAATAATTTTTTACTGGATTTTAGAACAATTTTCTATACAGAGTCAGATCAGCAGCATATAGATAGAGTTTTATTTCTTCCATTGCAATTCAGATGCTTTAGTTTCTTTGTCTTACCTAATCACCCTACCTAGAACCTTGAGCACAGAACTATACTATTTTTTGTGTCTAAGAACTTGCCTATTCTAGATACCTCATATAATTGGAATTATGTGATATTGATATTTTGTCTGGCTTATTTCACTTAGCATAATGTTTTTGGGGTGCATCCATGCTATAGCTTATGTCAGAATTTCATTTCTTTTTAAGTCTGAATGATATTCCATTTAATGTGTATATAACCCTTGTTTTTTCAATCATCTGTTAAAGGACACTTGGGTTGTTTCCACCTTGTGGCAATTGTGATTAATGGTGCTATAAATATTGTTGTATATAAGTTGTTGCAATTGTGATAAATGGTGCTATAAATATTGTTGTATATAAGTCTGTTCAGAGTCCTGCTGTCAATATTTTGGGCATATAACTAATAATGGATTTGGTAGGTCATGTGGTAGTTCTGTGTTTAATTTTTTTTAACACACCAAGCTATTTTCCATAGCAATTCCTCAGTGAGAATTTTACATCCCCATCAGCAGTACATGAAGATTCCAATATCATCACATCCTCACCAAAACTCGTTATCTTTTTTTTTAATATTAGTCTTTCTAGTGAGTATGAAGTAGTATTTCATTGACATTTTGATGTATATTTTCCTAATGACTAATGATGTTGAGCGTCTTTCATTTGCTTATTGGCTATTTGTATTTCTTCTTTGGATAAATGCCTATGCACATCCTTTTCCCATTTGTAAATTGGGTGGTTGAGCTTTTATTGTTGAGTTGTATTGAATTTCTTATATTCAGATATTACTCTCTCATCATAGACGTGATTTGCAAAGATTTTTCTCCCATTCTGTGGGTTATATTTGCACTCTCTTGTTAGTATCCTTTGATGCACAAATGTTTTTATTTTAACGAAGTGCAATTTGCCTATTTATTTAAAATAAGGCAGAGGAAAAAAAAGAAAAAAGAATGAAAAAGAGTAAACAATGCATACAGAGCCTATAGTGCACCATGAAAATAATGATGTACACATTATGGGAGTCCCAGAGGGAGAAGACAGAGAAATGGAGAAGAAAACGGATTTAAAGAAATAGCAGCTGAAATTTTTTCAAGTCTTGAGAGAGACATGCATGTCTACTTACATAGAGCATAAAGAACCCAATACAAAATCAAAATCAACCCAAAATGATGTCCCAAGACATAAAAGCAAATTGTCAAAAGTCAAATAAAAAAAGGGAACTCTTAAAGCAGCAAAGGAAAGAATTGTTGCATGCAAGGGAATCCTCCAAGAATTTTCTCAGCAGAAAACTTGAAGGCTTGGAGGGAATAAATGATGTGTTCAAACTTCTGAAAGTATAAAAAGTGAAACAAGAATACTATGCCAATACAATACCATCAGAAATGAAGGAGAGATAAAGCCATTCCAGATAAATAAAAGCTGAGGGAGTTCATCACTATTACACCTGCCTTACTAGAAATGATATTGTAAGCTCCTCAGGTTAAAATGAAGGACACTAATATAACATGAATACATATGAAACTATAAAACTCTATGTAAAGGTAAATTTATAGTCAAATTAAAAGATTTTAATACTGTAATGACACTGTGTAAATCAATTTAATTGTAGTATAAACTATAATTTATTAATTTTAATTAAAATAAAATACAAAAATTAAAACAAATTAATTTTTTAATTTAATTAAAATACAAAAAATTAAAATATTTACAAATGTAAATAAAGTATATGTTTGTATAGACAAACATGTTAAAAGTAACTATAGCTATAATAATCTGTTTATGAATAAGTGTTTTAAAAAGGTGGAAGGTTCTGGTTCAAGATGATGACATAGTATAATCATAAGCTCACTTCCTCCCACAGACACACTGAAAGTACTACTAAATAAGGAAAAATTCCCTCTGGAAAAAAAACAAAACTAGCTGATCAACTCCTATACATCAGATGAATTAAAAAAAAAGCAGGTGGAGCAGGAAGGACAGACTGAGACACATCTTGCCATAAACCTGACCTTCAGCACAGCAACCCACAGATGGGAGGTTACTCAAAACCCTAAGCTTCTCTGTGAAGAGCAAATGGTTTGAACCCCGTATCTGGCACATCTACTCATACATAGCAGCTCATAACTACTGAGCTGCTCTTCTGGGGAGAGCCCAATAGGTGTCATTTTTGTGCTCCCCTTTGCCTCACTCTTGGTTGCCAGTATCACCCAGGGGAAACTTGGGCACTCATCTGGTGCCCCAATTTTTGTGACTGCAGCCCATGGAACACTTCTTGATCATCTAGCTCTTGATGCCATGGGACTTGCACTCATGAGTCCTACAGGACTGTTATAAATAAAAAGGAGTTCTTAACTGGCTAGCACCCAGAAGGCGAAGTGCAGAGAAAGCAGACTGAAATACCCACCCAAATACAGTCATGCATTGCTTAACAATAAGGATACATTCTGAAAAATGCATTGTTAGGCAAATTCATCGTTGTGCGAACATCATAGAATGTACTTACACAAACCTAGGTGGCACAACCTACTACACACCTAGGCTAGATGTTATAGCCTATTGCTGCTAGGCTGCAAACTTGTACAGCATGTTACTGTAAGGAGTCCTTTGGGTAGTCATAACACAATGGTATTTGTGTACTGAAACTTATCCAAACATAGAAAAGGTATAGTAAAAAAATCATATAAAACATAGAAAATGGTACACCTGTACAGGGAACTTACCATGAATGGAGCTTGCAGGACAGGAAGTTGCTCTGGGAAAGTCAGTGAGTGAGTGGTGAGTGAATGTGAAGGCCTAGGACAGCAATGGACATGACTGTAGACTTTACAAACACTGTACACTTAGGCTACACAAGATTTATAAACAAATGTTTTTCTTCCTTCAATAATAATTTAACCTTAGCTTACTGTAACATTTTTACTTTGTAAACTTTTAATTTTTTTAACTTTTTGACTCTTATAACACAGCTTAAAACACAAACACATTATACAGGTGTACAAAAATATTTTCTTTCTCTGTATTCTTACTCTATAAGATTTTTCCTACTTAAAAAAATTTATTTACTTTTTAAACTGTTTTGTTAAAAACTAAGACACAAACACATACACTAGTCTAGGCCTACACAGGATCAAGATCATCAATAGCATCTGTCACTTCCATATCTTGTCCCACTGGGAGGTCTTCAGGAGCAGTGACATGCATAGAGCTGTCATCTCCTATTATAACAATGCCTTCTTCTGCAATACCTCCTGAAGGACCTGCCTGAGGCTCTCTTTGAGAAGATTTCACTCTTTTCAGAAATATATCCATGGTGGTTTGCTTAGTTTGTTTCTTTATCTCATCATAGATTTGCTTGTAAGCAGATAATGCACCATGAACATTCTTCTGTATTGATGAAAATGTTTTCATGTTGAGGTCCATGTTTTAAAACTTTTAAAGAAGCTTGTTGAGGCCTACAAAAGCTTTTGCTAAACACTTCACTGTGAATTTTCTTAAGAGTTCTTCATTTTCTTCTCCTATAGTTTCCTGTTCTATTGCCTATTCTTCAGCTATGTGTTCCTGTTCCAGTTCCAACAATTCCTCAGTCAATTCCTCAGCAACCACCACTAGGAGCTCCTCAATGTCACCCTTATCCATATGCAGGTTAAAGTTGTTTGCCATCTCAACCACAGCCTTGTTGATTTTTGCAACACCTGCATCCTTGGCAAATTCTTTGAAGTCATGGATAAACCTCTGAATGCCTTCTTCTAGATGCCATTCGTACACCTCTTGGTGACACCACCCCAAGTCCAAGCAAGGTTCTTGATGCAGTCGTGGATGTTGTAATCTTTCCAGAATTGCATCAGTGTCTTCCTCAGTTGCAGCAATAACCCAGAGAAAGGTCCTCCTCAGGTAGTAGGCATTAAAAGCTGCTATCACTCCTTGATCTGTTGGTTGGATCAAAGAGATGGTGTTCACAGAGAAAATAACTGCTTTGATATTGGGATAAAGATCACCAATAAAAGGAGGATGTCCAGTAACATTACCAACAATAAGCAAAATCTTGAAAGATATGTTATACTCCAAACAGTACTTCCCCGCTTTGCTGGCATACCAATTCAGGAGGGCAACTTGGAAAAGGAGCTGGGTCATCCATGGCTTGTTATTGCTCTCAGTTATCGCTTGTTATTGCTGACAGTGTGTGCTTACTGATATGCTTGAAGGCCCTGAGGTTCTCACTGTGCTGGGTCACAAAGGGTTTTAATTTGTAGCCTGGAATATTACCCCCAGGCAAAACTATTATCCTATCCTTAAGAGTCTTGAAACCTGGAATTGACTTGGCCTCCTTATGTATGAAAGTCCTTTCAGGCATCATTTTCCAGAATAGGCTGTTTTCATCCATATCAAATATTTACTCTGGCAAGTAATTTTCCTCCACAATCAGTTTATCTATAGTTTCTAAAAGTTCTTCAGTTGCCTTCACGTCAGCACTAACAGACTCACCACTCACTTTCACATTATGTAATTAATAACAATTCCTGAACACTTAAACCACATTGAGCTAGCAGTAAATTCATCATTGTAGTTGGGTACAGACTTTACTTTCAACATCATAAGCAAACTTTGTGCTTTGGCCATGATCATCATGTGCTGAGAGGGATATACTTCTGTGTCTGGTTTTTAATCCAGGTCATTAGAAGTTTCTCCATGGTTAATATAGGGTCTTCTCAATTTTTTCTTAGTCTCATTGCCTTCAATTAAGTGATGCTTTAACAGCTTCTATCACTTTGTTCTTGTTTCAAGATTGTAGTTGTGGTGGAATGGGACATGCCCAACTGGTGAGCAATAACCATCACTGATTTTGCACCTTTGTAGTACTTAAGCACTTTTAACTTGACTTCCAAATCAGCCACTCAATGTGGCCTCTTACTGGCAATATTAACAGTGGATTTTGTATGCTTAGGAACCATGATGAGCAACACAATATGAGAGAAAATGATGCAATCAAGAGATGTGTTAAATATGAGATGTATGAGGCTGCTGCTGGCATAACACAACATATTGTCTTACAGTAAACTTTTTTTCATAAGAAGAAAGAGTATACCCTAAAATAATGATAAAAAAGTATAGTAACATAGTCATTTATTATCAAGTATTATGTACTGTACATCATTGAATATGCTATATTTTTACATGACCAAAAAGTGCAGTAGATTTGTTTACACGAACATCACCAAAAACACATGAGTAATGTGCTGCACTATGACATTATGATGGCTACAACACCACTAGGTGATAGGAATTTTCAACTCCATTCTAGTCTTATGGGACGACCATCGTAAATGCAGTACATCATTTACTGAAATGTCTTTATGAAACACATGACCACATTGGACTTCCAAAAGGAGAGGAGAGGGATAAAGGGGCAGAAAAATTATTTAAAGAAATAATAGAAATGATACCAGCAAAATGGCCAAATAAGATATCCCCCATGTATATCACCCCTCAAAAAAAATAATTGGGTACCCATCCACAGAAAAAGGGCCTTCAAGGAAGCTTTGGTATCCAGGTGGAAGACTCTAAAATCTCAGTCCATTCCAAGACAGAGGACAGCAGTTTTGAGAAGACAGACTCACAACCTGGGAACTAACTTTCCTGCTCTGTCCTTGGCTGCAGAAAAAGAAAAAACCTTGTAATCCTGAGGACTTGGCAACGGCCCCGTTTTGCCTTGATTCTGTCACCAGCACCATATGCCAAGGAATCCAGAAGTCATGGCCACGCACGTATCAAGCAATAGACTTACAGACCTCAGTCCCAGCTATGGAATCAGAAGTGGCCCAGGAACTGGCTCCAGCATCTCTACTCTGATTCTGGAGCCCATCAAACTTGGTCAGACTGTAGAGTCTGAAAGGGCCCTATACTTTACTCCTGGCCTTTTCCAACCACAATCCACTAGGCCTGCTGGCACAGGGACCAGGTAAGGGAAACTCCTGTTTGCATCCCTTGGAGTTCATAAAAGGGCCCTATAGGTGGTTGCAGATTCCTCAAAGTCACAGTCATGCAGAAGTCATTGGAGTCCATTGTCCCAGTGGGAGGCACTCCTGCCTGCAACCCCAGAGATCCTGAAAGGGCTCTGTATTAGGTTCCAGCCCTGTCCCAATCACAATCTGGCACAGAGACCAGGCAGAAGACCCTCCCATCTGGGTCCCCTGAGATCCTGTAAAAGCCCTATACTTGGCTCCAGCACCCTCACAGCCAGTCTGTCAGAAGTTATGAGGGTTCAAGGTTCCAGTGGGAGATACTCCTGTCTGCCACTCCAGAGATTCTTAAAAGGGCCTTATACTCAGCTCCAACCCCATTCCAGCAACAGTCCACCAGCAGACCTGCCAGCCCAAAGACCCAGTAGGGGACACTCCTGCCTGCACTCCCAGAGATCCTGAAGGTGCCCTCTACTTGGCTCCAGTGCATACCAGCCACAGTTCATGGGAAGTACTGGTAGCCCAGGGAATAAGTAAAAGACAGTACTGTCTGCACCCCTAGAGATTCTAAAAGAACTCTATATTCAGTTCCAGCCCCTCCCAGTTGCAGTTTGTGAGCAGTCCTGCCAACACAGGGACCAGGTGGAAGACACTGATAGCTGCACTTCAGGAGATCCAGAAAGGGCCCTATACTTGATTCCAGCCCCTACAGCCATGGTGAGGGACCTGTCCAGTCCACCCAAGGACCTGGACAATCTTCACCTCCAAACACAGGTCTTCAGACTTCATTCTTGTCTGTGGAACCTAAAACAGCCTAGGGCTCAAGTCAAGCTCCTCTAGGCCATGGTCCAGAGCCAGTACTGCCCACCCAAGGATGCATTCAATGACCAGGAAGCAGCCCTCCCAGGGACCTGGTGGGAAACACAACCATCCATGCACCTGCTAATAGTCCTCTGAATAAGGAAGTACTGTGGGCTCCGAAGCAGGCTCTTATCCCAGCACCACTCAGATGAACATGGTGCTAGAGGCAGTCCCACCCACCCAGAGAACATACAGGATTCACATATGCCACAGCCAGACAACTACAGACCCCATAACAAACCCTCTAACAGCCAGGTAATGGGATCCAACTCAGCACAACTGTGATTCTGGAGGTAATGCTATTATCCTAGGGTACAGACAGGAGAAGGTCTTTACCTTCTGAAATGGGTAAATAAAGACTGAAAGACAATTTTGCTACCTTAAATGAACAGATAGCAATGCAAGGTTACATGGGTTGTAAAGAATAAGGCAAATATGACACCAACAAAGGAAACTAATAAAGCTCCAGTAATTAACCCCAAATAAATGGAGATCTACAATTCACTTGGCAAAGAGTTCAAAATAATCATCTTTAAAAAATTGAATAAATGCAAGAGAACACAGATAAACAACTAAATGAAAATAGCAAAACAATGCATGAACAAAATTTTAAGTTTAATACAGAAATAGAAACCACAAAAAAGAACAAACAAAATTATAGAGCTTAAGAATACAATGACAGAATTGAAATATTCAACAGTGTTGAATTCAATATTCAACCTTTGTAAACAGAATTATCATGCAGAAGAATCAGGAAACATAAAGAACGATCAGTTGAAATTAACCAGTTAGGAAGGAAAAGAAACAAATGGGAAAGAGTGAAGAAAGCCTACGTGAACTATGGGACGCCATGAAGCAAACAAACATGCATCACAGGAGTCCCAGAAGGAGAAGGAAGAAAGAGGCAGAAAGATTATTTAAAGATATAATAGCTGAAAACTTCCCACATCTTGAGACAAATATGGATATCCAGATATAGGAAGCTCAAAGGACTTCAACCAAGATCAACCAAAGAAGAGTACTCCAAGACACATTACAGTCATGTGCTGCATAACTTGGTATCAGTCAATGATGGACTGCAGGTATGATGATGGTCCATTAAGATTAGTACCACACAGCCTAGGTGCGTAGTATTTATACCATCTAGCTTTGTGTGAGTACACTCTATGAGGATTGCATAATGACAAAATAGCCTAGGCACCAGCCCAGTGTCATAGTGGTTAAGGCTCGCAGGCTTCGCTTAGGTGGCCTTGGGTTTGCAGGTTCAGATCCCGGGTGTGGACCTACACACTGGTCATCCAGCCATGCTGTGGCGGCACCCCACATACAAAATAGAGGAAGACTGGCACAGATGTTAGCTCAGGGCCAATCTTCCACACCAAAAAATTAATAATAATTCTAATTATGAGTTAGATGATGCCTAATGATGATTTCTTCAGAATGTGTCCCTGTTGTTAGGTGATACATGACTGTATAATCAAAATTTTTAAAATCAAAAACAAGGAGAGAATTTTGAAAGCAGCAAAAGAAAAATCAGTTTTACACAAGGGACCTCCCATAAGACTAAGAGTGGATTTCTCTGAAGAAAACTTGCAGGCCGGGAAGGGGGGAATAATACATTCAATGTTATGAAGAATAAAAACTGCCAGCCAAAAATGCTATACCTAGGAAAGCTGTTCACCAGAAATGAAAGAGAAATAAAGACATTTTCAGACAAACAAAGCCAGTGGAGTTCATCACCACCAGACCTGCATTATAAGAAGTGTGAATGAGAGTTCTTCAAGTTGAAAATAAAAGACACTAAGTAAGGAACAAAATGACAATGTATGAAAACTTAAAAGTCATTGGAAAAGGTCAATGTACAGTTAAATTTGGAATACCTAATTACTTTAATGAATGTAGGTAAATTAGTTGTATCTCTGCTATAAGTTTCTGAAATAACCATAACTACAAAAATTTATTAACAGATATACAATATTAAAAGATGTAAAATGTCACAAAAACAGCATAAAATGTGGGGAAAGGAGAAGGAAAATCTTTGTATGCAATTGAAGGTAAGTTGTTTTGAACTTAAACTGTTATATCTATAGGGTGTTTTATAATTTTATGAAGTGAGATTGCCAAGATGGAGGTGTAGGAGAACCAGCCTCCATTCCCCCAACAAAGATTAATGATTACACAGCTATCCATAAAGAAAATCAGCCCTGGTAGAGCTTTGAAGTCCGCTTAAGAAACTTCAGCAACACAGTGGAACAAAAACTTGAGAATAACCGCTCAAGAAGAGAAGGAAACACAGTTTATTTTGCCTGCATCATCCCATCCCCCACTAGCAATTCTCAGTATCGGGAGGGAACTCCCAGCCAGAAAGAGTCCCCTTAACAGGAAAAGGAAGTGCAGAGTGAGTGACCTGCTCCCTGGCCTTTCTGAGCACTGAATGAAAGCCCCCTTTGGTTTCACTCCAACCAGAGACCAGCAAAGCTGAGATGTGTAAACACAGCTAGGAACAAGGAAGAAAAGCACAGGATATCAGTATGAGCCACATAGAAGAACTGCCATTCCTGTGATCTGCTTCGAAGACAAACCAAGCAGATTTCTCCACTGAAGAAACAAAATGCCAGCACAGTTGCCACAGACTCCAGGCAGGTTTAACTGGCTTTCATACCTCAGGTATTTGTGTTTGCTGACACCAGCCACCTGAGTCCCACCTCACACTTCCCCATACCCACAGAGGTCAGGAATCACAGCAACCAGTCTAGACCTCTGTAGCTGCATGAGTGCAAGATGCCAGCCTAGGCCACCACACCTGACCCCCACGACCATTCATGTACTTGGGACTAATGCTTCCAGCAGGCACTTGCATGCTGCTAGCCAGACCTCCGTCACCAGCCTCAAGGGCTGTGCACAAGCCTGAGGGAAGTTCATGCAGCCACAGGAAAGCATGCCAACAGTCAAGGCCCACACAGCTGCTTGTGGGGCTGGATCATACCTTGTCTTCTGTTACTGACCTGCACCACTGGCCTTACCTATGCTAGCTGCTCCTAGCAGATATGCACCTGCACACCTCTAGGTTGACCCTCATCACTGGGCTCCAATGCAGTATAAATGCCTATGAGGATAGTGTGCAGTCATGGGAGATCACACTGACAGCGAGAGCCTCTGCAGCTTCCAGTGAGCCCACAGATGGCCCCAGGCCCTGCTGCCTGCCCTGGCCTCCATCACTATGTATGTGTTTACAACCAGGCCCTGCCACTACATAGGTACTTGCAGCTGGCCCCACAGGAGAGTGTGTGCACACTACTGGCTGTGGCCACCACTCAAGTTGCCTGTCCTGGCCCCTAGCAACCAAACCTGGAAGTGCCACTGAAGGGCCCACCAAACCTTGCAGTCATTGAGCTTGCCAAGGACCACACAGGGGTCAAAAGTATGGACTCCTGAGATCTGAGCCAAAGATACATCACACCCACACTGGACCCCTTGTAGCCATACACACTCACACTTGGCTTCCTCCATCACTAGACCTGGGGTCACAGCATGCTGCAATGTGCCCTACACACAGGAGAAAGTCTTTCCTTAACAAAACCAGTCCAAAACTCTGGAAGAGGTCACTGCTTCTTCAAATGTGAAGACAACTACACAAGACTGCAGAGATCTTGAAGAATCAGAGAAACACGACTCCACCAGTGTAATACCGTAAACCTCCAGTAGGTGGCCCCAAAGAAAGGGAGACCCAGGAATTGCCTGACAGTTTAAAATAATTATTTTAATAAAGATCCTGAGAGAGAAGACACATACAAGAAAACACAGATAAACAATTTAACAAAATCAGGAAAATAATACAAGAAGTTTAACAAAGATAAAACATTAAAAGAAACAAATTTTGGAGTGAAGAATTTAATGACTGTACTGAAGAATTTAATAGAGAGCTCCAGCAAGGGGTTGGACCAAGCAGGTGTAAGAATTAGTGAGTTAGAAGACACAACAATTGAAATTATACAATAATAGGAACAAAAAGAAAAAGAAGTAAAGAATGCTTATGGGACTTACCATCCAGAAAATAAGGTATGCATCATTGGAGTCCCAGAAAGTGAAGAATGGGAGAAATGAGCAGAAAGCATATTTTTGAAAATAATAATGGAAAATGTCCCAAACCTAGTGAAGGATTTGAACATCCAAGTTCATGAAACTAATAAGTCAAGCCAAAATTTAAATCCAAAATGATCTTCACCAAGTCACACAAAATAAAATTGTCTAAAACCAAAAGCAAAAAGAGAACATTAAAAACAGCAAGATAAAAGAAATTCTCTCATGCAAGCATAACTCCATAAGTATATTAGCAGATTTCACAGCAGAAACTTGCAGGTCAGGAGAGAATAGGATAATATATTTAAAGATCTGAAAGAAGGAAACTACCAAAAAAGAATACTTTACCCACCAAAGTTAACCTTCAGAAAATAAAGTGAGATAAAGATTTTCCCTAAAGAACAAAAGCTGAAAGAATTTATCACCACTGAACCTGCCTTATGAAAATGCTGAAAGGAATTCTTCCAGCTGAAAAAAAGGACACTATTAGTAACATGAAAGCACACTAGTGGATCTAAGCATGTAGTCGTATACAGAATAATATACAGAATATCCTAATTTTGTAATATGGTGATGTGTTAAGTACTTAATTTAGTATGAAGGGTAAATGACAAAAGTTTTAAAAATAGCTTTGGCTACAACAATTTGTTAATAAATACACCATAGAAAGATGTAAAGGACAACATCAAAAACAGAAACTGTGGGGAAGTAAAATGATAGAGTTTCTGTATGCAATTGAAATTAAATTTTTAACAAAATAAAATAGACTGTTGTATATATATTTTTTTATTAAACCTCATGGTAACTACAAAGAAAAAACTTAAAGTAGATTCACAAAACATAAATGGAAGGATATAAAATCATACCACTACAGAAAATTATCAATTCGCACGTCCATAGACATCACACTTCTTGATTTCAAACGATACTAGAAACCCATAGTAATCAAAACTGAATGGTAATGGTATAAAAACAAACACATAGATCAAAGGAACAGAATTGAGAGCCCAGAAATAAACTCTTGCACATACAGTCAAGTAATATTTGACAAGGGAGCCAAGAATACTCAATGGGGAAAGGATAGTCTCTACAAAAAATGGTGTTAAAAAAACTAGACAACCACATACAGAAAAATAAAATTGGATTTCCTCTTATGCCACTCATAAAAATGAACTTAAAATAGATTAAAGACTTAAATGTATGAACTGAAACTCTAAAACTCCTAGAAGAAGACACAGGAGAAAAGCTCTTTGACATTGGCCTCAGTAGAGATTTTTGGTTGTGACACCAAAAGCCCAAGCAAAAGCAACAAGAATAATATGATTGGGACTACATCAAACTACAAATCTTCTGCTCAGCAAAGGAAACCATCAACAGAATGAAAAGGCAATCTATGGATTGAAAGATAATATTTGCAAACCACATACTTGATGAGGGGTTAATACCCAAAATATAAAAGAAACACATACAGCTCAATAACAAAACAAACAAATAAACAACCAAAAATGAATAACACAATATTTTAAATTAAGAAAGTACCTGAAGAGACATTTTTTCCAAAGAAGACATCCAAATGGCCAACAGCTGCTCAATCACTAATTATCAGGGAAATGCAAATCAAAATCACAATGAGATGTTACCTCACACCTGTTAGTGTGGCTATCATCAAAAAGCTAAGAGTTAAAAAGTGTCAAAGGGCCTGTGGATAAAAGAAACCTAATGAGTGTTAGTGGGAATGTAAACTAGTTCCGCCACTATGGAAAACAGTATGGAGTTTCCTCAAAAAATTAAAAGTATAACTAACATATGACCCAGAAACCCCACTTGTGGATATATATCCAAAGGAAATGAAAAACAGCATATTAAAAAGGTAATACCTATGTTTTATGCAACATCATTTACAATAGCTAAGAGATAGAAACAGTCTAAGTGTCTCTCAGTGGGTGAGTGTATAAAGAAGATGTGTTATCCGTATACAGTGGAATATTATTCAGCCATGAGAAAGAAGAAAATCATGCTATTTATGACAACTTGGATGAAACTTGAGGGCATTATGCTAATAATTCAGACAAATCTGAATGTAGTAATTCAGACAAAGACAGACAAGTACTATTTGATATCACCTATATGTGAAATCTAAAGAAACCAAACCTAGAGAAACAGAAAGCTGTATAGTGGTTATCAAAGGCTGTGGGGTGGTGGAAATGGGAAGATTTTGGTCAGAGGGTACAGACTCCCAGTTATAAGATTAATAAGCTATGAGGATCTAATGTACAGCATGTTGATTATAGCTGGTACTGTACTACACACTTGAAAGATGCCAAGAGAGTGGATCTTAAATATTCTTACTGCAAATAAGAAATGTAATTATATGACAAGCTTGAGCTGTTAGCTAATATATAAGTAATATTATATATTGTAAAATATATAGTGTGTCAAATCAACACATTATACATCTTAAACTTACACAATGTGATGTCAATTATATGTCAATAAAGCAGAAAAAATAAACATATGTGACATTAAAGAAATTGAACAGACCAATTAGGGGTGAGGCAATAGAAACAGTAATCAAAAACCTCCCAAAAAAGAAAAGCTCAAGACCAGATGGTTTTACTGGTGGATTCCACCAAAAATTTAAGGAATAATTAATTCCAATCCTTCTCAAAGTCTTACAAAAAATTGAAGATACAGAACACCCCCAAAGTCATTTTACAAACAACCTTACCCTGACAACAAAGAACATTACAAGAAAAGAAACTTATAAACTGATATCCTGATGAATATAGATGCAATAATTCTCAACAAAATACTAGCAAACAAAATTCAACAGCATACTAAAATAATCTTACTCCATGATCAAATGAGTTTATTCCTGGAATGCAAAGATGGCTCAATGTATGTAAAACAATAAATGTGATAGACTATATTAATAAAATGAAAGATAAAAACCATAGGATCATCTCAATAGATTCACAAAAGGGATATGATAAAACAAAACATTCATTCATTATAAAAACTCTCCACACATTATTTTAAACGGCAAATATAGAAGAAATGTACCTCATCACAATAAAGGCCATAGATGATAAGGCCACAACCAACATGATGCTCAATGGTGAAAGTATAAAAGCTTTTACTTTATGATCAAGAACAAGACAAGGGTGTCCACTCTTACCAGATTCTGTTCAACACAGTACTGGAAGTCCTAGCTAGAGCGATTAGGCAACAAAAAGAAATACAAGGCATCTAAATGAAAAAAGAATTAAAACTTTCTGTTTGTAGATAATATGATCTTATTTATAGATAACCCTAAAGTCTCCACCAAAAACTATTCAAACTAATAAACAAATTCAGTAAAGTTGTAGGATACAAAATCAACCTACTAAAGTCAATTGTATTTTTACACACTAAAATGAAATGTCTAAAAAAGAAATAAAGAAAACAGTCACATTTACAATAGCATGAAAAACAATAAAATACTTAGGAAGAAATTTAACTGAGAAGGTGAAAGTCTGTACACCAAAAATTATAAGACATTGAAGAAGAGAGAATAAATTGAGAGATATCCCAATTTTGTGGATCAGAGGAATTAATATTATTAAAATATCCATACTACCCAAATGGATCTATAGACTCAACTCATACATGATACAAGTTTCAAATAAAATTCCAATGATATTTTTTATATATATGTAAAAAAATAATCCTAAAATCCATATGAAACCACAAAAGACCACACATAGTAAAAGCCATTTTGAGAAAAGAGAGATCTGGAGGCATCACACTTCCAGATTTAAATCTATATTACAAAGCTATAATAATCAAAACAGTGTGGTACTGGCTTAAAAACTAATGCTGTATCTAGAGATATATCAAAATGTGTCTCCAGAAAAAAATAAACACAAAGGAAGGCAGTAAGGAACGAAAAGAGGGACAAAAAAGTTATAAGATGCTGTGATGAGAAAAACAACTTTCGTTTTTCTGAGTTGCTGCCTAGGTATTTTATAGTATGATAATTCTTCTCACCTCCAGAGTCTGGACATTTAGATAAGTTCCTGAGCATATGACTCCCAGCACAAGTTCCTGCTTTGCTTTCCTCTGGTGAGCTTTTTAGATAACCACTTAGAGTTGAGCCCAAGGAAAGGTGACCTTAGCCCAGAACACTTTATAAGTAATAGGTGTTTGCTATGCTGCTCTCTATCTCCTGCTCACCTGCAACCTGGGATGGAGGACTGTCCTTCCCTGGCTCATTGTGCTCCCCCCATCTCTGGGATCTGGAAGTAATAAAACTTGAGATTTTACTTCTTTTGTGTGTGTGTATTACAACTGCGCCTTCAATCAAATTGACCCGGTGTTTTCACTTCCCCAAAGGAATAGCTCAGATTCTCACAGAGCAACCTGTCAACCCCACATAGGTGGCTTGTCCTTTCTCATTGAGCAGGTCATAATCTGCATATTCTTAATTTTATACACCAGCTACAGGCCCCCCAACACAGATATATAGAAAACAAATAACAAAATGGCAAAGTTAAGCACTACCCTATCAGCAATTACTTTAAATGCAAATGGATTATACTACCCAAGCAAAACACAAAGTTGGAAAGAAATGAATAAAAAACAGCCTCCACTTATATGTTTTTTACAAGAAACTCACTTTATATCTAAGAACACATGAATTGAAAGTGAACAGAAGGAGAAAATAATCCATGCAAATAGTAAAAAAAAAAAAAAAGAACAGAGGTTGCTATACTATCAGACAACAAAGACTTTAAGTCAAAAAATGTTAAGGAGACACAGAAGGACAGTATACAATGACAAAAGTTCAATTCACCAAAAATATAAAACAATTATAAATATATATGCACTAGATGTAGGATTCTGGGAAGATCGTAGAGCTTGAAGCACCAGGAATATCTGCTTACACAAACAACAGGTGAACATGCAGAATCTGTCTGATGTAACCATTTTGGAACTCGGGAGATTGTGGAAGGCTTGCAAATTCCAGGGATAGTCTTAGACTGTAAATTGTGGTTAATTTTTATGAAATTCCTCTCTTAGCACAGTAGCAGCTACCCATCCCCCACCTCCAGTCATCTGGCAGGCAGCTGTCCACAGTGTTCCTGGAGCAGCTTACACACAGCGTGTTACAATGGGCAAAAAGAACTTTGTTCTTCAGATATTAATGCTTTAAGTGCTTTAATTGCTGATTGCTGCCTCTGAAGTCAGAGAAGCAGTTCTCAATGATGCGGGAGCAAAGCTATCCAAAAGCTGTCAACCCAGGCCCAGTGCAGAAACTTCAGGCAAAAATGTCCACCTCTTAGTTTCTCCCTAGAAAGGGCTTACCTCCATGCTTTTTTATCTGCTACCTGAGAGTCCAGATTTCTATCAGCCTGCATCTAGGTGCTAAATGCAATCCTCTCCATTGAGACACTGATGAGTCTTGGCAAACCCTCAACTACTGGGAGCCACTAAGAACAAAGAAGTCACCTTGAAAAATCACAAAGGTTTTAGAGATAACCAGGAGCTCAGGCAGGGCTAATTGTGAAGTTTCATCTACATGAGACCATTTTGTCAAGCCTGGAAGAGCTGGCTGTTTTATCTAATGTACAGAAACCAATACAGACTGTCGGGCAAGATGAAGAAACAAAGAAACAGATTCCAAACAAAAGAACAAGGTAAATCTCCAAAAACATACCTAAGGAAACAGAGATAAGTGATTTACCTAATAGAGAGCTCAAAATAACCACCATAATGATTCTCACCAAGGTCAGGAAAGGATTGCATGAACAAAGTGAGAATTTCAACAAAGAGATTAAAAATATTAAAAAGTACCAAACAGAAATCACAGAGCTGAAGAACATATTAACTAAACTAAAAGAAGTCAATATAGCAGTTTAATAGAAGACTAGATCAAGTGGAAGAAAAGATTAATGAATAGAAGACAGGGCAGGGAAATTTTCCAATCAGAGAAGCAAAAGAAAAAAGAATGAAAAACAGTGAAGATAGCTTATAAATCATATGGGACACCCTCAAGTGGACCAATGTACCCATTATAGGGGTCCCAGAATGAGATGAGAAAGAGAAATCAGCAGAAAGTTTGTTCAAAGGAATAATAGCTAAAAACTTCTCTAACCTAGGGAAAAGAAAGCCATCCAGATCCAGGAAGCCCAGGGAGTACAAAGTAAGATGAATCTAAAGAGGCATTGAGACATATTGAAATTAAAATATCAAAAGTTAGAGACAAATATAGAACCTTAAAAGCAGCAAGAGAAAAGCAACTTGCTCTGTATAAGGGAATTCTATTAAGAATATCAGCAGACTTTTCAGCAGAAACTGCAAGCCAGAAGGAAATGGGATTATAATCAGAGAGCTAAAAGAAATAAACTGCCAACGAAGAAAACTCTATGTAGCAAAAGAGTCCTTCAGAGTTGAAGGAGAGATAAAGAATTTTCCAGAAAAACAAAGGCTGATGAAGTTCATTACCACTATATCAGCCTTAAAAGGAAGGATAAAAGGAGTTCTTCAAGCTGAAATAAAAGATGCTAATTATTAAAGGGAAAACATATAAAAGTATAAAAATTCCTGGTAAAAGTAAACATGTAATTAAATTCAGAATACTCTAATGTTGTAATGGTGGTATATAATCACTTATATCTCTAGTAGAAAGATTAAAAGAATTATTAAATATAATTGAATCTACAATAATTTTTATTGGGACATAATGTAAAAAATGTAAATTGTGACATCAAACAAATAAAATTTGGGGGAGGAGTGTAAAAACGTAGAGCTTTTATATGCATTTAAAGGTAAGTTATCAGCTTAAAATAGACTGTTATAAACAAAAGATGTTTTATGTAAGCCTCAGGGTGATCATAAAGGAAACACCTATACTGGATAAACTAAAGTTAGATAGAAAGGAATCAAAGCATCCCACTACAGAGAATCATCAAATCATAAAGAAAGAGAAGGATCTAAGGAACAAAGAGATTACAAAACAACCAGAAAACAATTAACAAAATGGCAATGGTAGTTATTCACCTATCAATACATAATTTAAATATAAATGGACTTAATTCTCCAATCAAAAGGTATATTGTAGCTGAATGGATAAAAATTAAACCCACCTATCTGCTACCTACTAGAGACTCACTTTAGCTTTAAGGACACACATAGGCTCAAAATGAAGAGATAAAAAGTCTAATCCATAAAAGTGAAAATCAAAAGAAAGCAAGGGAAACCATACTTATATCAAACAAAACAGTATTTAAACTGAGGATTCTGGGGAATAGCATAGTGGGAAACACCAGGAATCTGTCTCCTTACTAGACTACAATTACACTAGTGGAATCTGTCTGATTTAACTATTTTGGAACTCTGAATTCTGTTGAAGGCTTGAAACTTCCAGGAGAAGCCCTGTGTGGTATACTGTGGTTACTTTTTGTTAATTTTTTATCTTAGCACAGTAGCAGCTGCTGGTCCCCTACCCCAACCAACAGGGCAGACAGCTGTGCATATGTTCCTTAGAGCAGCTTGCACACAGCCTGTGGGAGGTAGGATGAGTAAAAAGACTGTCTTCCAAATGTTGAGGCTCTGCACTTTGATTGCTGATTTCTGCTCCTGATCACAAACATGTAAAGATGCTGGCAGCCATTGTTGTTGTACTTCCTCCCATTGTTACAAGTACCTCCCCTTGAGCTGAAGTGAGCTTCAGGGCATTTAAGGGGCAAGTCTCCTCTTTCCCCTACACTTCATTTTTCTCTTTTCCCCTTTCAGGACGCAGACATTAGGGACTACAACATTCAAAAACCACTGCACATATGGGGAAAAATAGAAAGTGACTATGCATGTCCAAGGAAAGGCTCAGAAGAAACATAAGAAAACATTAAGTTTATACCTCAGGTAGACCCTCTCAGTACAGAGACAGCATACAATAATCTAAAAAGCAAAACACAATAACAAAACCCTTGGGAAGGAGGACAATCTGATTTCCAGAGTTAGTACATTGATAGATTCAAATGTCCAGTGCTGAACAAAAAAATCACAAGGCATACAAAGAAACAGGGAAGTGGGGTCAATTCAAGGGAAAAAAAATAACTCAACTGAATCTGCCCCTTAAATAGATTTGATGTCAGATATATTAGACACAGACTTTAAACCCACTCTCCTGAAGATGCTCAAAGAACTAAAAGAAGATGTGCAGAAAGTGAAGAAAATGTGTGAACAAAATGAAAATATCAATTGAGACACACGTATAAAAAGGAAACAAAATGAAATTCTGGAGCAGCAAAGTACAATACTTGAAATAAAAAATTCACTAGAGAGATTCAAAGGCAGATTTGAATAGGCAGAAGAGCTAGTGAACCTGAATATAGGGCAATGAAAGTTATTGGAGCTGAGAAACAAGAAGACATATGGTTGAAGAAAAGAAAACAGAGCCTAAGGGACCTATGGGACACTATCAAAAGGACCAACATATATAACATAAGTGTCTGAGAAGGAGAAGAGAAAGGGTCAGAGGGAATAGTTTAAGAAATGATGGCTGAAAACTTCCCAAATTTAATGAAAGACAAGAACATAAACGTTGGAAAAACTCAACAAACTCCATGCAATGTGAACTCAGAGACCCAGACCAAGACATATTATAATCAAATTATCAAAAGACATAGACAAAGTGAATCTTGAAAGCAGCAAGAGCGAAGTGAATTATCACATATGAGGGAGCCTCTGTAAGATTATCAGCAGATTTCTCATTAGAAACTATGGAGAACAGAAGACAGTGAGCTGATACACCTAGAGTGATAAATTAAAAAGAAAACTGCCAACCAAGAATGCTATATTTGGAAAGTCATCCTTTAAAAGAGAGAGACAGGGGCCAGCCCGGTGGAGCAAGCAATTAAGTGCTCACGCTCCGCTGTGGTGGCCTGGGGTTCACCAGTTCGGATCCTGGGCACACACCGACACACCGCTTGTCAAGCCATGCTGTAGCGGTGTACCATATAAAGTAGAGGAAGATGGGCACAGATGTTAGCCCAGGACCAGTCTTCCTCAGCAAAAGGAGAAGGATTGGCAGATGTTAGCTCAGGGCTGATGTTCCTCACAAAAAAAAAAAAAAGAGAGAGAGAGAGACAGGCCAGCCCCAGTGGCCTAGTGGTTAAGTTCAGCACACTCCACTTTGGTGGGACAGGTTCAATTCCTGGGTGAGGAATCCCCAATAAAAACCTGAGGGAATTTGTGGCCACTAGATCTACCCTGCAAGAAATGCTCAAGTGAGTCCAGCAAAGTGAAATGAAAGGAAAAAACAATTATTAGATTAAAATCTAGTACTACTGTAACTTTTGTCTGTAACTCCAAATCTTGTTTTCTAAATAACTTAGGAGACTAAAGCATTTACAAGGATTACTAGTTTATGTTCTTGGGCACATGATGTATAAAGATCTAATTTTATGACATCAGCAACTGAAAGCAGTAGGGAATGAGCCAAACGGGAGTAGAGTTTTTGTATGTTACTGAAGTTAAGCTGCTATAAATTCAAATTGAAATGTTCTAATTTTAGGATGTTACGTTTAATTCCCACTGTAACCACACAGAAAAAGATAGCTCTAGAATATACACAAAAGGATATTAAGAAGAAATGAAATTATTTCACTGCAAAAATATCAATTAAACACAGAAGAAAATGAGACTACAGATAATGAGGGAAGAAAACAGGTGTGGGGTATATACAAAACAGATATCACAATAACAGAAGAAAGTCTCTCCTCATCAGTAATTATTTTACATGTAAATGGATTAAACTCTCCAATCAAAAGACAAAGATTGGCAAAATGGATAAAAACACGTGATCCATCTATAGGCTGTCTACAAGAGATCCAAATAAACAATTTGAAAGTGAAAGGATGGAAAAACACATTCCGCGCAAATAATAACCCAAAGAGTGGGGGCTACACTAATGTAGGACAAAATAGATGTTGAATCAAAGTAGTTTACCGCAAAGGAAGTTATTTATTCATAACATTTTTAATACGGCAGGAAGATATAACAATTATAAACATTTACATATCTAATGTATATGAAGACCATCAAAATATATGAAGACAAACTGAAAGAATTGAGGGGAGAAATAGACAATTTTACATAACATTTGAAGACTTCAATACCTGACTCACAATAATGGATAGAACAACCAGACAGAGGATAACAAGAAAAGAGGGAATTTAGAGACAGAAGTCAAGATGGCAGTGTAAACAGACTCTGAACTCACCTTCCCCCGTGGACACAGCCAATTTACAACTACTCGTGGAAAAATTACCCCTGAGACAGAATTAAAAACTGGATAAGAGGAACTCCTGCAACAAACGACAATCCTAATTGAGGTGGAACAGGCAGAAACTCCCTTCTGGAGAGGAAAAACACTGCCTTTACAACCTGCAGCGCCTCACAACTGCCCAGGAGCAGCCCACAGGTACACGGCCCTCCCTGGAGGAGCGGGGCCCTGAGCTGGGGAGCACACCTGCTGTGGGCATTTTGTGGACTGAGCACAATCAAGACAAGTGGCATAATATATGACTTTGCCTGCTACTAAAACATTGGGGATCACCCCCCAGAAAAGCTGGTTTACAAAGAAATTAAACCTGGGCATTAAAGGGCCCACGCGCAAACTCACCCGTTTCAGACAGCAACCTAAAATCACCAGAAAGAAAGATGCACAGTGCTTGGGTGAAAAGAGACTCACCTGATAGGCCCTGAGTGCATCTCGGTGAGAGGTGAGACCTCTCCAGGGACTGGGACATTGGCGGCGGCCATTGATGTGGCCTGGTGTGGATGTGCTGGCACAGACACCATTGGAGTTCTCCCTGGGGCCTGCTAGCCCAGGGTCTCCCCACCCACTAGAGCACCAATTTAATCCATCTTAGCCAGGGCAGGCAGCCCACCCTAGAGATTGGCCCCACCCAACAAGCCCTCAGGCAACTTGTGGGCCTGCATAGATTGGTGACTGCATTCTCTGCAGCCTGGCAACTGAGCCCACTTCAGTGGGGCAGGGTGTGCACAAGGAGCGGGTGGAGAGTGTAGGGCGGTGGTGGAGTGTGTGGAACTCCCACCATCGAGAGACTGGGCCCACTTCAGGAGGTCAGGGCTTGCACATGGGGCAGGACTGTGTTGACTGTGTGTGTGGACCTGTGGGTGGTGGGGCTTGTCAGCTGCAGAAGACTTGTGCTTCTCAAAGACCCACATAGGGGCTTTGCCACACCTTCCAAAGCCTGAAACAATTGGGTGCTCCCATGCCTGAGGCCAGCCCCACCCAGCTGCCATCCTCAGAGAGCTGACAAGAGACATACAGGCTGGAGGCTTATATCAATTATAAGCCCCTGAGCCTAACAACCTGCCACGCTAGGGGCCTACACACTTAAAAGAAATACTGCAACACAAATGTGGCATTAGAACTTGCAGCCAACTGTGCTGGGGCTCCCCACACCTGATAAAGAGACTGAAGGGCCCAGAACAACTAAAAGCAGCTGAGAATTACAACAGCTGGCCAGGAGCATAACTCAGCCTACCTGGGTGCCTTCAGGGAGATCAAACTGGCCACAACAGAAGGACTCATGTAGCCCACGTAGGGGTAACCCCTGGAACATTGAGAACTGAGGGAAGCACACCGCAGGCATCCTAAGGCATCACTTACATAAGGTCAACTATCCAAGAGCAGGAGACCTACCTGACCTACCTAATACGTAGACACAAGCACAGGGAAAGAGGCAAAATGAGGAGGCAACGTAGTACATTCCAATAAGGGAACAGGACAAAACTCCAGAAAAGGAATTAAGTGAAACAGAAATGAGCAACCTACCCGACAGAGAGTTCAAACAAAGAGTGTTAAGGATGTTCACTGATCTGGGGAGAAGAATAGATGAACTCAGTAAGATTGTCAAAAAAGAAATGGAAGATATAAAAAAGAACCAATCAGAAATGAAGAATACAATTCTGGAAATGAAAATTTCAGTAGAGGGACTCAAAAGCAGAGTAGAGGATACAGAAGAACGGATCTGCGTGCTGGACGAAAGACTAGAAGAAATTACCCAAGCTGAACAGGTAAAGAGAAAAGGAGTAAAAAGAGTGAGGACAGTCTAAGGGACCTCTGGGACAACATCAAGCACACTAACATCCGTGTTATAGGTTTCATGGAAGGAGTAGAGCGAGACAAGGGGGCAGAGAATCTATTTCAAGAAATAATAGATGAGAACTTCCCTAACATAAGGA
>JAQQSS010000042.1:2723765-2750896 GCA_028646465.1 Rhinoceros unicornis | reverse complement strand
CTGTCTGATAATGTGTGTCTCAGCTCTCTCTGTGGTTTGGGGTTCGTCTCTTCCTCTTTTTCTCAGTTATCGGTATGTGGCTGGGGCCCCTGGAAACTGTACTAATGTAGGTGTCTTGTACCTTTTCCCCGCCTCAGTTTGTATTTCCATTTTTGTCTCTCAGGTTGTCTCTCTCTCTCCTGTCTCTGGCTGCCATGCTGTCTTGTTCTGTAGTCTCTGCTGTCTAGTATTTTGTTCCCATATTTGCCCTCTTCACATTACTCGCAGATTAAAAAGCCTCTCAGGATCATTTTGGCATTTCCCACCATGCTCTCATGGCAACTGTCTTCTTATTTCAGCTTTCTTGTTCTTTTTCCTTTGTTCTTAGTTATTTTCCTCTTTTTGTCATGATGGTTATTCATCTTTTTATTCTGTTGGGTTTTCGTGTTTTCAAAATAGTTCACCATCCTGATCTTCTACCCACCACTGTTGTTTTGTCCTCACTCTGGAGATTAGATCTACTTGCTGATGTGTTTGTTTTTGTGTGGCAATATGGAATTTCTAGACAGTGACTACAGTGTGAAGAAAACAAATGAAATCCAGTTTTCGACTAGTTATTCTTGGCCTAACAAATTTACCTGCCAAGGAATTTCAAAATGGTAAATACCAACTTTTCCTTGAAGAAGAATATTTTTGGTTTGAAGTTTTGCTTCTAGAGTGGCTTATCTTATATAAATATATATATGTGTAATACATAATTAGTTATAATATATGTTATAATTATATAATTAATATATAATTTTAATTCACAATTCTATAATTATAGAATTTATAATATAATTTTAATTTATAATATAATCATAATTTTAATATTAATATAGTTAATTATAATGTATTATGTATGTATGTAAATTATGGTTATATATATATTATATATATACACACACATTCATATAACATACATTTATGTGTATATATAGCTTCACTCTCCCAAAGGGAGCAAATCTTGGATTTTGGTTGTTTTCTGAGTCCTTTAATTTGTGCTTAAATTTGTATTAGTCTTTTTTGTCCTTCTTGTAGATTTACTTTTTATGCTCTGCCAGCTCCTTAAGTATAAGGTTATCATCTAATATAATTAGAAGATTATTTTTGTTTAATAATTTTCATGTGAAAGTCTCATGATTTTTGTTGAGACTGTATTTTTTTTCTTTTTTAATAATGAATCTCCACTCTGCTTTTTTTTTTTTTTGGTTTGATTTTGATGAAGATTGGCCCTGTGCTAACATCTGTTGCTAGTCTTCCTCTTTTTTCTCTCCAAAGCCCCAGTACATAGTTGTGCATCATAGTTGTAGAGTTGTAGCTCTTCTGTGTGGGACACTGCCTCAGCATGACTTGATGAAGGGTGAGTAGGTCTGTGCCCACAATCCGACCCGGTGAACCCTGGGCCACCGAAGCAGAACATGCAGACTTCATCACTACACTTCCTGGCTGGGTCCGAGACTGTCTTTTAGTAGTATTGTGCTTCTATTTTTTCTGCTGTTAAATTCACACGGCATAACATTAGACAGTGACAGTTGTACACTATTGTAAAGTGTACAGTTGTACACTTAGTAGATGACACTGTTGTGCAACCACCAGCTCGGTCTAGTTCCAAGACATTTTAATCACCTCAAAATGAAACCCCATACTCACGAGCAGTCCCCCTTTCTCTACCTACTCCCTTTTCACTCCCCTGCCCACCTGTCCCCCATCAGGCAATCAGCAGTCTGATTTTGTCCCTATGGATTTGCCTGTTCTGGATGTTGCATATAAATGAAATCTTTCAATAAGCAACGTTTTGTGTCTGGCTTCTTTCACTTAGCATACTGCTTTTGAAGCTCACCTGTGTTGTAGCATATGTGAGTGCTTCATTCATTTTTATGGCTGAAATAAAATTCCATTGTGTGGACATACATGCTGCTATGACCTTCTTTTTTTTTCCTGAGGAAGATAAGCCCTGAGCTAACATCTGATGCCAATCCTCCTCTTTTTGCTGAGGAAGATTGGCCCTGGGCGAACATCTGTACCCATCTTCCTCTGCCTTATATGGATGGGATGCTGCCACAGCACGGCTTGACAAGTGGTGCATTGGTACGCGCCCAGGGGCTGAACCTGTGAACTCAGGCTGCCGAAGCAGAAGCAGAGCGCGTGCACTTAACCGCTGCACCACCAGGCAGGCCCCTACTATGACCATTTATGGACAAGAATTTGTCTGAATACGTGTTTTTAACACTTTCGGCGATATAACGAGAAGGGAATTGTGGCATCATATGGTAGTTGTGTGTTTGATTAGTGGAAGAACCACCAAACTTTTCCACACTGGCCACACCATTTTACATTCCCACCAGCAATGTACAAGGGCTCCAGGCTCCACGTTCTCTCAAAAGCTTGTCATATCCTTCCTGATAGCTGTGAAGTTGTATGTCATGGTTTTGACTTGTTTTTTCCCATTGACAGGTTACGTTGAGCAACTTTTCATGAGTTGGCTATTTGTATATCTTCCTGGAAGAAAGTGTCTCTTCATATCCTTTTGGCCTAATTCTTAATTGGGGTTATCTTTTTGTAGTTGAGTTGTAGGAGTTCTTTATTCTTGATACTAGATGCCTCTCAGTTAACATGATTAGCAAATATTTTCTCCTATGCTGAGGGTTGTCGTTTTGCTTTCTTGATCATGTCCTTTGATGCACAGAAGGTTTTTTTTTTTCCCCAGGGATGATTCACCCTAAGCCAATGTCTGCCAGTCTTCCTCCTTTTTTCTTCCTCACCCCGACCCATAGTCCCAGTACATAGTTGTGTATAGTCGTAAGTTCTTCTGGTTCTTCTTTGTGTGCTTCCTCCACAGCATGCCTACTGACAGATGAGTGGTGTAGTGCTGTGCCTGGGAACTGAACCTGGGCCACCAAAGTGGAGGGCGCTGAACTTGAACTGCTAGCCCATCAGTGTTGGCTCTTGCACAGAAGTTTTTAATTTTAAATTAATGAGGCCCACTAAGTTGCTCTTTTGTTGCTTGTGCTTTGGTGTCATATATATGAATCTGTTGCCAGATCCAAGGCCGTGAAGGTTTACTGTATGTTTTCTTCTAAGAGTTTTATAAATTTTGCTCTTACATTTAGGTCTTTGATCCACTTTGAATTAATTTTTGTGTATGACACAAGATCGTGGTTCATCCTTGTTGTTCTCTATGTGGATGTCTAGTTGTCCTAGCACCGTCCGTTGAGGAGATATTCTTTCCCCACTGAATGGTCTTGGTATTTTGTTTATAGTCAGTTCATCACAGATGTGTGGGGTGATGTGTAGTCTTTTGACATTGTCTCCCAGAACATTTGGTCCATAAAGTTTTGTTTATTTGTTAGATAAACCCTGATGCCGGGAAACTGTAATGCAGAAACGTGGCAAAAATTAAAAGAAGCTATACAAGCTATCCAAAACAATCTCTCTATTAAATACAGCTTGGAAGAACTCTTATCAGGTGTGTGTTATTTTGGATAGAAACATTCCTTAATCATAATGGAGTCAGGATTTACATAATTAATTGTAGTCTACTTGTGTTGGGTCTCTCGAATGTGTTTTATAATCATGCATTGTAATCATGGAATCCATCGTGGTTTGCAATAATCCTTTAAACATTTTTTCTCTGAATTTATATTTGATGATTTACTTAGTTGCATTTATGCTTCATAGACTGTATACTTTTATGTATTTTTTTCATTGTTTAAGTTATTTTTACTCAATTTAGCAGGGTCTTGTATACCTTATTTCTTCTTCTGGCAAGAGTCTAGAATGGCTGTTTGTTAAAATTGGAGAGAAATATGTTGCAACATAAATGGGTTTCAAAGCTGTTCAGGACCTTGTAATTAATTTCCTAAGTATGTATGTAGGAGAGAATTAAATTCTTGAACATCCCGATGAACTTGAATTTTTTTTTTGTAATCTCTGTGTAACATGTTTATCTTTTTCCTCTATCTGATTGTGTCTTGAGCTCAAGTACATGTTTCTCAAGTCAATCCAGTGAAATTTGAGATACTATTCAGGAGTAACGTTATTAATCTGACTTACTCTTTCATAATAATGCAATTACTGTTGCATTGACTTCTCCTTGTTATTATCCTGTATTCATTTTTTGTATTATACAGACTCTAGCAATCCTAAGCCATTAGTGTTGCTTTATGGTTAGATTTCTCTTCTTTTCTTCATTTTCTTTTCTTTTCCACATGGAATCTTTGCACACACTTGCTATCTTGACCACGTCTTCTTTGTTCTCCTTAATGTACAGTTTGAAGTGCTGACCCTCAGTTCTTTTGCCTGAATGCTCTCATTCCACTCTACATTTCTTGAAGTCACTGCTGATATATTGGTGTATGTTGTTCTTGGAGCCTGCCATTTATCAACTGTCTGAGGAAATTGCTTGGCAGGCCTGGTGGAAGCATTTGGAAGTGATTTCACCTGTCTGAGCCTCAGTTTCCTCATCTCTGAAATGCTCATGATGAAAGGATAGTACTGTGCCACAGTGTAATTTGGTAAGCATAGAATGATGTCTGGTTAATGTAAATTGTTTGGAACAGTCTCTGAGCAGTAGTAAGCACTTACCAAGTTAGAGTTATCATTCTTCTCTCTCCTCTTCTTCTAGCTCCTCCTTCTAAGTGGAATAGCCTCACTGTCAAATGCCTTATGTTTGTAGATGCAGTCAGAAAATTGTTCTCTTAGAAATATATGTGTATATTCCATTCTAAGTGGAAGGTTGCCGTTTTTAGCTTGTTGTGTGTATATGCATTTTTACATACTCCCTTGACTGTAAAGTCTTTAAAGCACATACTTTGTCTGGTCTCTGTGATTTTTTTGTAGTGAAATATACATAACATGAAATACTACCATTTTAGGTTTATATTTCAGTGACATCAAGTATATTCACAATCGTTTGCAACCGCTAGCACTATCTAGTTCAAGGGCTTTATTCATTACCCCAAGAGGAAACTCTATACCCATTTAAGGACTCACTCTCCATTCCCTTTCGACCCCGCCCCTGACTATTATTAGTTTGCTGCTTTCTGTCTCTATGGATTTACCTAATCTTGATATTTCATATAAATGGAATCATACAATATGTGACCTTTTTATGTCTGCCTTTTTTCACTTTGTATAATATATTTGGGGTTCATTCATGTTATAGCATGCTTCAGTATCTCATTCCGTTTTATGGATAAATAATATTTCGTTGTGTGATAACCACATTTTATTAACACATTCATCAGCTGATGGAAATTTGGGGTTGTTGGCTGTTGTGAATAAATGCTGCTATGAACATTGTGTATAAGTTTCTTTTTGAACACCTGCTTTAAGTGTTTTGGTTTTATACCAGGGGTTGGAAGTGCTGAGTTATGTGGTAATTCCATGTTTAACTTTTTGAATTCCTGCCTAATTGTTTTGCACAATGGCTGCACCATATTACTTTCTCTTGTGTTCTGTACTAGGCAGTGTAGGAGGATCCAGTTTCTCCATATCCTTACCAACACTTGCTGCTTTCCGTTTTTTGAAATCTAGATATCCTGGTGGATATGACATCGTTCTCAGTGTGACTGTGATTTGCGTTTCCTGAAGGATTAATGACATGTAGCATCTTTTCATGAACTTGTTGGCCTTTTGCATATCTCCTTTGAAAATGGTTATTCAAATTTTTTGCCCATTTTTAATTGGGTTGTTTGTCTTTTTAAATTATATGTGTTCTTTGTATATTGTGGACACTAGATGGTTAACATATAGGATTTGCAAATGTTTTCTCCCATTCTCTGTGTTGTCTTTTCACTTTTTATAAAAATGGTTTTGAAGTGAACTTTATGTGACATAAAATTAGCTATTTTAAAGTGAGCAGTTTAGGACATTTACAATTTTGTGCAACCATGGTCTCTATCAAGTTCCATTTTTATCACTGTAATGGAAGCCTTTTACCCATGAAACAGTTACTTCCCATTACTGCTCCACAAGCCCCTGGGCAACACTGATTTGCTTTTCATCTTTAAAGATTTGGTTTTCCTGGATATTTCATAGTAAATGGAATTATAAAATATCTTCCCTCTCTTGGCAGTTTTCTCTCAGCATAATGTTTTTTAAGATTCATCTGTGGCATAGTGTATATCTATACCTCGTGTTTTTATATGGCTGAATAATATTGCATTATTTGGATGTACACAGTTTCTTTGTCCATTTGTCCCTTGATGGACATAAGGTGGTGTCCACCTTTTGGTTATTGTGAATACTGGTGCTGTGAACATGAGTGAACATGTACTTGTGTGAGTCCCTGTTTTCAAGTCTTTGAGTATATCCCTTAGAGGGGAACTGAGGGACCTTGGGTTAATTCCATGTTTAACTTCTTGAGGAACTGCCACATTGTTTTCCTCAGTGGCTGCACCATTTGGCAGTGCCATAGTCAATGTATGAGGATTCCAGTTTCTCCACACCCTTGCCAACACTTGTTACTTTTTGTGTTTTGATTGTAGTCATGGTGGTGGGTTGAAGGGGTACCTCACTGAGTTTTTGATTTGCGTATCCAAAATGACTGATGATGTTGAATATGTTTACATGTGCTAGATGGGATATTCATATATTCTTTATGAGAAATGTTTAAGTTCTTTCTCCATTTAATTTTTATTAAGGTGATGTTATTAATGTAACATAAAACTGGCCGTTTAAAGATGTACAATTCATTATGTTGTGCAATCTCTATCACCCAGATTGAAACCCTGTACCTGTGTAGCATCCTCTACCTGTTCTGCCCTCCCCCAGCCCTTGGCCAACATTCATCTTCCTTTTGTCTTTATGGGTGTACCTGTTCTGAATATTTCATAGAAGCACAGTCATGCAGTATGTTGCCTCTCGTGTCAATTTCCTTTCATTTAGCATAATATTCTCGAGATGCATCCACGCTGTGGCGTGCATTAACACTTTGTTCCTTTTAGTGGCTGAGTGATATTCCACTGTATTATATACCACTTTGTGTTTGTCCATTCATCTGATAATGGACAGTTATTTTTTTCTGCCTATTAGCTTGTGAATAATACTGCTGTGAACATGCTTGTAAAAGAATCTCATTTCTCTCTTTTCAATTATTTTGTCATTAACCTAGGAGTAGAATTGTGGGTCATGTGTAATCTGTGTTTACCTTTTGGAGGAACCTCCAAACCATGTTCCACAGAGGCTGGGCTGTTTTGTAATCCCCTGGGTATTGTGTGAGGGTTCCAGTTTTTCCTCATTCTTGCCACTACTTGTGATTCTCCATTTAAACAAATTAAATCCACCCTAGTTCGTGTGAAGTGGTATCCCATTGAGGTTTAGATTTGCGTTTCCCTGGTGGCTCGTTTCTCTCACACTGAACAGTTTTCCCATGCATGTTGGTCATTTGTGTGTCTTCTTGGAAACTTCTATTTAAATCATCTGTTTCTGTTTAAATCTGGTTGTCGGTCTTTTTGTTGTTGAAGTATACAAGTGCCTTGTGTCTGCTGGATATTAAAATCTTATCAAATATGTGATTTGCACATATTTTCTCTAACTCTGTGGGCTGTCTTTTCACTGTCTCGGTAGTGTCAGTTGACACACACAAATTTTTAGTTTTGCTGTAATCCGGTTTACCTATTTTCCTTTTTTAGCTTCTGATTTTGGTGTCCTGTTTAACAAACAATTGTCAAATCCAAGGTTATGCAGATTTTGCGTTATGCTTTCTCCCAAGAGTTTAATAATTTTAGCTCTTATTTTCGCTGTTTGATGCATTTTGAGTTAATTTTTGTAAATGATATAAGGAAGGGATCAACTTTGTTTGTATGGGCATGTTCATTTGTTTAAGAGATTCTTCTCTCCCCATTGAATGATCTTGATATCCATGTCAAGTATCAGTGGAATGGATATGTAAGTTTGTGTTTCTGGGCTCTCAGTTTTATTCTGTTGGTTTAAATGTGGGTCCTTATTCTAAAGCCATATGGTTTTGATTGCTATAGCCTGGGCTTTATTCTTTTTCCTATGTTCTTTTCCCTGTCTGCTCCTCAGACTGGATAATCTCAATTGACCTATCTTCATGTTCACTGCTTCTTTCTCTGCCAGGTGACATCTCTTGTTGAACCTGTGTGGTGAATTTTTATTTTAGTCATTATATTTTTCAGCTTTAGATTGTTGTTCCTTTTAGTGACTTACATTTCTTTATTGAAAGTCTCCATTTGTCAAGACAGCATCCACCTGGGTTCTTGCAGTTTTTTTGTCGAAGCTTCTTTTAGCCATTTGAGAATATTTTCAGCAGTCGATTCAATTTATTGTGATAAGTCCCATATCTTTGCTTCCTCATGGACAGATCTTATTTGTTTCTTTATTCCTAGCATGGGCCACATTTTATTGTTCTTTTGCATGCCTCGTAATTTTTTGTTGAAAACTGAAGTTTTCAATATTATAATGTGGCTACCCTGGAGACAACTTCTTCCCCTTCCCCCAGTGTTTGTTGCTACTGCTTCTTGTGTGTGATTGGTGTTAGTTTTCTTAGTCATTTTTCTACAGGATTTTGTAAAAACTGTATTTCTTTGTCTTGTGTGGTCAGTGGACATCCCTGTTCCTTTAGGTTAGTGGTCAGCTGGTTATTTTTCTGAGATTTGCTTAAGCACTGCAGCCAAACCAAACCAAACCCTTTCCTTTCTTGTGAAAGTTAGATTTGTGTTGAGGCATTCATTCTTTGGTTAGCCATGCTGATTACAGTTCCATCTTAGCCTTCTCTCACTCTGCTTGGGCATAGCCTGAAGGTAGGAACAAGGTGAAGTTAGGGTCTCTTCAGGTCTTTTCTGAGAATGTGTTTAGCCCTGGGCATGTGTGTGGCTTCTTGATTTCCTGGTATACACAGGAGCTTTTCAAAGCACTTATTACTTCTTCCTGTATATCTCTCCCAACTTCTAATCCTTTCCAGGATTTTTGGTCTGTGTGCTGCTTGTCCTTCTCTCTTGCCCCAGGTGGCCAAGTCTAGTATGTTTGTCTTTAAGTTTTTTGGTGTAGTCCCCCAAGCAGCACCTTAGGGAGCTGCTTGGGGAAATTCCAAGGCAAGAGGCACAAAGACAAGCCCCAAAATCGGAACACATATCTACAATCTTTGAGAACAAGGTCAGTATTTCCCCCAGTGTTACTCGCAAGCTGTACGAGCAGCAAGTTCGCTGCCATCGTAGCAGGTGGGTAAGTTAACAGCACAAAGCTGTGTTACGGAAATGTAGCAGCCTCTTTCTTCATTAAATGTTCCTTTGATTTTAAGCTTTTGGCTAGATTTCAGGGCCCTGAAGAAGTTGATTCTGATAGTTCTTGCCAGCCTAATTGTTCATTTAGTGGGTGGATAGAGTTTTGAAGTTCCCCACTTCACCATTTTTGGTGACATCACACCAGTGGTCAGCAGGGCATGGTTTAATGTAAACAGATGGTTTGGTTTATTGTTCATTAGAAGTGTATTAAACTTCATTTTAAAATAAAATTGTATGTGGTTGTAATTGTTGTATATGTTATCTTTAACTCTTTTTTTGTTTTTAAAATTTTAAAGTAAAATTACAATCTCTGAAACATTTTGAAAGGCAGGACATGAGTTTAAGTATGCAAAATTTCAGAGAATTAATTTTTAGGTAAATTTTTATTGCAGCAATGTCTTTGCATACTTAGAATGACTTCTTAAGGATCAGTTAGTATAGATTGCTTCCAAGGGAAGAATTTTAAGTACATTTTTCTAGGCTTTCAAATGTTGAAAATTTTGAAACAGGTTTTTTCCATTTAATAGTCGTTTATAATGTATTGACACATATCGATTCGTTGATTTGTATGAATATGTTCATTATCATTAATAAATATAGAAAAATAACTTAAACCTTACTTTATTTTTTCAACCTTGCTTTGAGTAAGCGTGTATGTTTCTAATTTTGCAGAGCACTGAGAATCTTTTCTCTTACGATTTATCTGCAGCCTTATATAAACTGTTGAAGCAGCTTGGGGAAGACCACATCAAAGCACAAATTCATCAGTTCAGAGGCTGACGATAATCTCTGATAATCCCAGAGATTATCCTTTTTTGGAACCCAGAGGCTTTAAGTTCTTTTCCTTTCCTTTAGTCCATTTTTAACAATGCATATTTTCTGTTTTCCATGTATGGCAGACAAAAGAGGAGAAAGTTTTCTTAATTTACGTTTTGGATATCTAAAGGTGCTCTATGGGATTCACGTAAAATAACCTGTGTTTTTTCCTGTAAGTTGGTTTTCATTTGTTTGTCAAATTTTTTGTGTGAGATTCTGTTGAGTGGAGTGAAATATGGGGTGAATTTTATTTTGACAGCTTTATGTTCTGTTTTAAGACCTAGAGATGCTTGGACTTCTGGTTATCATTAGGCAGTTTTGCTAAATATTGTCTTGTAGAAGTCATATCTTCCATTTGCAGAACGCATGTTACTTTCAGAACATAAACGTTTTCTTAACATTACCTCATGGATTCTCTGGAAAGTGACCCTTTTCTAAAGAAAATGGATAAATGCTGGCAAGACCATAGCAGACAAATGGTAGAATGTAAAAATTGTATTTTTAGTTGAAAGTATTATTATGGATGTGCTAAGTGGTTCTATATAAAGTAAAATCCAAAATGCAGTTAACACATACTTTATGTTGAAACATGTTTAGAAGTGCTTTTATGGTAGAAATTTATTCTCAGTTCTTGAAAATTCATATTTCAGTATTTTGGTCCCCTTACAATTTGGAAACCTTTTTTTTTTTTTTTTTAAGAATGTTCCATTTTAGAGTAATTGTGTTTCACATTAATTTGAGCTTAACAAGAAGGTATCAACTATGCATCAGGTTTCTTTATACTTACAAATTATTTGCAATTATAAAACTTACTCTTATTAAATAGTTTCTGAAAATAGTAATTTACCCTCTGAGATATGAATACAAAAAGGAATGTACTGAAAAGGAATTGGAGCTGTAACAAAGAAAATTATACTAAAATAGGTAAGTAAGGTGTGTTAAATATTTCAACACAAGGTATTTCTGAATATTGAATATGACAGTATGATGCAAACTTTGCATGCTTCTCAATTTTGGTGCATTAGTGCATAAAAATAATATGATGCATTAATACTATTAATATAACTTTTAAAACTTTATTTAATGTGTAACCGCAAAATGCTCTCAGTTCAAAGCTTCAACCTCAATGGAAAGTGTTTTTCTCAGTTTCTTACGTAAAGACCAAAGCTAGAATAGAGACTAAACTATTCTTCTTCTTTGAAATAGTGATAGTGAACAGTTCATATTTTTAAAGTGTAAAGGAGGGCACCGTGTCACTTCATAATAGGAAAGTGTTTACCTGATTATTTGTTTTAATGAACTTTTCTTCGTCTTTGGTTGATTTCTTTCTTTCTTTTTGGAGTTGTCAAGTCCCATGCTCACCCATTTCCAGTTAGATGTTTACTCCCTGGTAATAGATGGCTACCAGATCACAGCTTTCTAATTTTCAGACTCATTTAAAAAGTTGAGAATGAGTCTTGGCTCAGAATCGAGGCTGTTAACCCTGCAACCATAACATCTCCTTTAACCTCCCACAGCTCTGTCTCCTGACAGAGTTCCCTGGACAGCACAATAACCCCTTCCCGTAATGCTTCCAGATGTTCTGTGCAGAGTTTCCAGGGGCAAGGGCACAGAGGTACTTAGTGTTTTAAGATAGAAGCCAAAAAAGTACACACTTTCTAAAAACAGAATATTAATGAATACAATGGTTGCCAGTGGTAAGACTGCACAAAGACATCTTAAACCCTTACCAATTTAGTTATATCATTTAGAGTGACGTTGAACTCACCAAAAATTAAAAGTCTATGAGACCATGTTTAGGTTATCTTCTTTGTGGCTGTTTTGGTCCAGTCTACGGGATGGTGTGTCAAGGGAAAACAAGCGTGCTTCGTATGTTCATTCCTCCGTGCAATATTTAACCAGCGAGGCTGGAAAACACAGCCTGGAAAAATCTTACTCGTGCCTTAAGGTGCAGCTCACAGGTTATCACTTCTTTCTGGCTTTCTAGGCTCTTACCATCTCCTCATTCCACTCTCATTTTCTCTTATCTGTCTTTTGCTTCCTCCTGCTGTTCAAGCGTGTTTCTATTATAGCACTTAACAGGTGCATTTAAGTTATGATTTCTCTGTTTCCTTTGTTAGAGTATGAATTCTTTAAAAAATTTTTTGAGATACACTTGAGACCTAACATTATGTAAGTTTAGGATGGACAGTTTGATAATTTGATACCTTGGTATATTGCAGAAGAATTACCACAGTCACATTAGCTAACACCTTCATCACATCACGTAATTATCATTTCTTTTTTGTGGTGAGAACATTGAGGTATCCACTCCCTTAGCAACTTTCAGGTATATAATCCAGTATTGTTAATTGCCATCACTGTGCTGTACACTAGTTCTCCAGAACTTATTCATCTTCCAACTGAAAGTTTGTATCCTTTGACTGTTCCTGTTTATTTTAAAATTTAAATTATTAAAAATGTATTTTATTCATAAATTAATTTTTTGTTAATAAATTAATACAACTTGAATAAGTACTTAAAGTTTTCTCAGTTTAATTTTCTAATGTAGTATATATCTGTGGATATAACCCACATTAACAGAAATGCTTTGGTTTCATCAATAATTTTTAAAAGCATAAAGAAGACTTGGGCCAAGATTGTTTGAGAACTGCTATTCTAGTATATGCTCAAATTATAATTAATTTATACATAACTAGTATATTCATAGTAAAGCATTATCTCTTGTCACTCTGTTGTATCTTCAAATAAAAGCCATAGGATCTTGGATTTTTACGTAGTCTTGGCAATAGCAGTGATTCTGCTAATTCTTCTTCACGTTTCTTCTTCCTTTACCATCTACGACCCTAGCTCTCTTATATTTTCAATCTTCTAATCTTGTATTCATAGTTTTGTCAAAAGTTCGTTTGTTAGGCAAACTATATTTAGCACTGATGTTGATATATCAGCAGTTTTTAGTTTTAAAATAATCTTTGTATGTATTAACTTTCTTCACGTATCTCCACTAATCTTTATTATTTAAGGAGGAATTCAGAACCAACAGTGTAGAAAATGAATAAAAAATGTGTAGGGTTATCTCTCCAAGGCAAATAAATATGTTACTGTGCATGTTTGATTTAGCAGACTGAAAGGGATATTTATAACTGCCAAAAATAATGTGCTTTATTTAAGAATAAGATTTCATTATAAAGTGGATAATAATTAAAACAAAACTTCTTTTATACATAATGTTTCATCTTTGTTTCATTTCTGACAGATCATAATTAGGAACATTTTCCTGTTGCTAGAGAGAAATTTTCCAAATTCGATGTTGTCTTCCGTTTGGTAAGGATGCCAGTAATCACTTTAAAAGAATTGTTACATGCAATTGTGTGTGTGTGTGTGTCTACGGTGAGGGAGATTGGCCCTGAGCTAACATCCGTTGCTAATCTTCCTCTTTTTGCTTGAGGAAGATTGGCCCTGAGCTAACATCTGTGCCAGTCTTCCTCTATTTTGTGTGTGGGATGCCACCACAGTATGGCTTGATGAGCAGTGTGTAGATACACGCCTGGGATCCGAATCTGCAAAACCCCAGGCTGCCAGAACAGAGCATGCAGATTTAACCGCTATGCCACCGGGCTGGTCCCTGTTACGTGCAATTTTTAATTTCCCCCTTTTTCTGTCCTAAATGGAAGAAGAAATAGTAAGATAAAAAATAATTTTCAGGGGCCGGCCCAGTGGCGCAAGTGGTTAAGTGCGCGCGCTCCGCTGCGGCGGCCCGGGGTTCGCCGGTTCGGATCCCGGGCGCGCACCGACGCTCTGCTTGTCGAGCCATGCTGTGGCGGCGTCCCATGTAAAGTAGAGGAAGATGGGCATGGATGTTAGCCCAGGGCCAGTCTTCCTCAGTAAAAAAGGGGAGGATTGGCAGATGTTAGCTCAGGGCTGGTCCTCCTCACAAAAAAAAAAAAAAAAATTTCAAAATCTGTATTTCTCTATACCTGTCATAAAATTTAAAAATATGTTTTAAAATTATGTTTGAGTACCTGGTAGCTCTAAGTGTTAATATATACTTTCATCTCAGTGTGAGTAAACTCTCTAATTTAGGAAACTTACTAGTTCTAGGTTACATTCTAGGGTAATGAATCACATTACACATGCTTCATTACAGAAAAGCTAGAGAGTCATTAAGTTGATATTCAATTGTGTTTATTAAGGCTAAAAAAATCTGTGTAAGCTAAAATAAGGCAAATTTAGAAGCTTCCAAGTAATTCTAAATGTTGCTTTGTTTTTTAAATTAATGAACTGTGTATGTCATTCAGTGTACTTTATTTACTCCAAAATTTTATTTGTTTAGATTCATTTCAGATTATCAAAAAACGAATTGGAAAAACTTAGCTGACTGTGGGTAGAAGGAATCTAACATCAAATTGTATTTTGTTTGGACTGTAGGTTATGCATGATACACATAAATGTATAACTGTTGTGTAAAAAAAGTAAAATATTTTTCTTTTTTGTGGTGAAGATTAGACCTGAGCTAACATCTGTTGCCAACCCTCTTCTTTTTTTGCTGAGGAAGATTGGCCCTGGGCTAACATCCGTGCACATCTTCCTCTACTTTACATGGACACTGCCACAGCATGGCTTGATGATCGGTGTGTAGATCTGCGCCCAGTCCGCTGAAGCAGATTGTGCAAAGTTAACCACTATGCCAGTGGGCTGGCCGCTACCAGATTTTTAAAATATTTAATTAGACAGTTGTTTTTGTTTAGGAACATGGGGCTTGCATTATTTAAATCATACATAATTTGTGATCAGAAAGTTCAGAGCAGGACTATGGATGGAATTCTTCTGTTGCTTGAAAAAGTAAGAAGTGGTGAAATGGTTGATTGATGTTTGATTCAAAGAATTTTAACTGTGCTTTCTGGTTTGCAGGTGAGTAATTTCTTAATCCATATTAAATTGAAACTAATTCGTTATCCAATATTTTAAAGGTAAGTTTTAACCTATTCTCTTTTATCTATTCCATCTTAGATTTACCAAGAATCTTTTGTGAATAGATTCTTAGAAGAAACAAGCAGGTTCTATGCAGCACAGGTTAGGAAGCTGCTGCAAAACAGAGAGGTATTTGTAATCGAGTTGACAATTATAAATCCTTTCATGATCCACAGAAAAGATCTTCAAATATCGTGTGGAGAACCATGTTTGTTTATATTTCCTGTACATATTTTGAAGTAGTTTACATGCTGATACTTAAATTAAATTTGTTTTCTTTTTTGTCTTTGTCAGTTTGCTAAAGATTTGTCAATTTTGTTGATCTTTTCAAAGAATTGACTTTTGGTGTTGATTTTTCCTTGTCCTTTTTCACATTTCTGTGTCATTAAATTCCATGCTAAACTTTACTTCCTTCACTTGTGTTAGGTTTAGTTTGCCATTTTTCCAGTATCTTCAGTTGGAAAGTTAGATTATTGTTTTGAGATCTTTCTTTTTATTTTTTGAAGTACATTTATTTAATTTTTTTTTGCTGTGGTAACATTGGTTTATAACATTGTATAAATTTCAGGTGTACATCATTATACTTCTATTTCTGCATAGCTTACATCAGTTCACCACCCAAAGACTAATTACAGTCCATCACCACAGATGTCCCTAATCATCCTTTTATCCCCCTCCCTCCCCCCATTCCCCTCTGGTAACCACCAATCCGCTCTGTCTCTGTTTTTTGTTTGTTTGTCATTCTTATCTTCTACTTTTACTTTTTCTTTTTTTGTGTGAGGAAGATCGGCCCTGAGCTAACATCTGCCAATCCTCCTCGTTTTGCTGAGGAAGACTAGCCCTGGGCTAACATCCATGCCCATCTTGCTCCACTTTATATGGGATGCCACCACAGCATGGCTTGCCAAGCGGTGCATCGGTGTGTGCCTGGGATCTGAACCGGCAAACCCTGGGCTGCCACAGCGGAGCACACGCACTTAACCGCTTGCGCCACCCGGCTGGCCCCTTTATCTTCTACTTAATGAGTGAGATCATACAGTATTTGACCTTCTCCCTCTGACTTATTTCATTTAGCATAATACTCTCAGTGTCCATCTGTGTTGTCACAAATGGCTGGATTTCATCGTTTCTTATGGCCAAATAGTATTCCATTGTGTGTATATACCACATCTTCTTCATCCGTTGGTCCCTTCCTGGGCACTTAGGTTGCTTCCAAGTCTTGGCTATTGTGAATAATGCTGCAGTGAACGCAGGGGTGCTTGTATCGTTACGCGTTAATGTTTTCATGTTCTTTGGATAAATACCCAGCAGTGGAATAGCTGGATCGTATGGTAGTTCTATCCTTAATTTTTTGAAAAATCTCCATACTGTTTTCCATAGTGGCTATACCACTTTGCACTCCCACCAGCAGTGTATGAGAGTTCCCTTCTCTCCACGTCCTCTCCAAAACTTGCTGTTTCCTGTCTTGTTAATTATAGCCATTCTGACAGGTGTGAGGTGATATCTCGTAGTTTTGATTTGCATTTCCCTGATAGTTAATGATTTTGAACATCTTTTCATGTGTCTGTTGGCCATCTGTGTATCTTCTTTGGAGAAATGTCTGTTCAGGTCTTTTGCCCATTTTTTAATTGGATTCTTAGTTTTTTTGTTGTTGTTGAGGTGTATGAGTTCTTTATATATTTTGGAGACTAACCCCTTCTCTTATATATGGTTTGCAAATATCTTCTCCCAATTATTAGGTTGTGTTTTCGTTTTGTTGATGGTTTCCTTTGCTTTGCAGAAGGTTTTCAGTTTGACGTAGTCCCATTTGTTCATTTTTTCTATTGTTTCTATTGACTGGTCAGACATGGTGCTTGAAAATATGTTGGTAAGACCGATGTCGAAGAGTGTGCTTCCTGTGTTTTCTTATAAAAGTTTCATATCTGAGATCTTTCTTTCATTTTTTTTTTTTTGTGAGGAGGACCAGCCCTGAGCTAACATCTGCCAATCCTCCTCTTTTTTTTGCTGAGGAAGACTGGCCCTGGGCTAACATCCGTGCCCATCTTCCTCTACTTTATATGGGACGCCGCCACAGCATGGCTTGACAAGCAGTGCGTCGGTGCGCGCCCGGGATCCGAACCGGTGAACCCCGGGCCGCCACAGCGGAGCGCGCACACTTAACCGCTTGCGCCACCAGGCCGGCCCCTCTTTTTTTAATGTAGGTATTTACAACTGTAAATTTCTTTCTGTGTACAGTATTAGGTGCATTCCTTAAATTTTGCTTTATTGTGTCTTCGTTTTCCTTCACATTAAAGTATTTTCTGGTTTGCCATGTGATTTCTTCTTTAGTTGTTTAGAAATGTGTTGTTTAATTTCCACATATTTGTGAACTTACCAAGTATCTTATTCTTTTCCGTTTTCACACCATTGTGATCAGAGAACACAGTGTTTACGATTTTGGTCCTTTAAAATGTATTTACTTGTTTTGTGGCCTAATATGGTCTATCCTTTGGAATGTTCTGTGTGCGCTTGGGAAGATTGTGTATTCTGTTGTTGTTGAGTCAAGTCTACTGTAATGTCTGTTAGCTCTGGTTCATTTTAGTGTTGGTCAAGTCTTTGTTTCTTTGCTGATTTTTTTTGCTGGGTATTGTATCCATTATATATCCTATATATCATATATAAATGTCATAAATATATACATATGTCATATGCATATATTCAAAGAGTATTGATGTCACCAGCTATTACTGTTGAATTATCAATTTCTCTCTTCATTTCTGATGGCCTTTTCTTAATGTATTTTGCAGTTTTGTTGTGGTGATATTAAAATTTCCAACCACAGAATTTTCCATTACAATTTTACTCAGTTTAGTAATTCTTGGCACTCTGACTAAACAGAAGTGAACTGACCATATAGGTGTGTCTTTCAAGACTATGAAACTAAACTAATTTAAGAGAGGAATGGGGTTTCTTTTGCATACTTCTTTTGTTTATAATTTTTACACTTGAGGTCCTCTGATTCTTAGAAAATAGGAAAGTTAAAAATTTCCTTTCAGATTCCTGGATGTCTCTACTTCATCAAGAAACTCATGGAAGAATAAGACGACAGAGTTAGAAGCTACCTGTGCCTGAACACACAAGAATAATTATATATTTATTTACATTTTGACTTTTCTGTTATTTAAGTAGGTCAGTACTTGTTCATAGGATAGGATGAAAATGTAAATTTCTTTCCCTCTTCTTTTTTTACTTTCCTCTCTCCTTTCTTCATTTCCATCAAAGAAATGCCTGGTAAATAGAGATTTCTTCCTAAGTTTATTTTTCAGTTTTTTTTGATGAGCCAAAGTAGTAAATTAAGTTTAGAAAACCAGTTGTTGATCTATGCTGAATTAAAGATGAGAGGATATTTTTGTTATGAAGCAGATGTTTATTATTACCAAATTTCTTCCAGTTAAGAAATGATCATTATGACCCATGAAAGAAATCAAGAGAAGTTCATGCAATATAATTTGATAATCCTGAAGACTAAAATAGCCATTTTGTGGTACTGATTCATGAGTAACCATGTAAAACAAGGAGGCAGGCTTGATGACCATAATATATGCAGTAATTACTAGTATTTTGGAAAGCAGTTTTAACTGTCTACTATGATGAGTTTTTAGTAATTTAAACCATTTTTTTTAACAGGAACCTGCTGATTACAATTATAGAAAAGCAGATTCTAGGTGAACATTTATCAGCAGTTATTCAGGAAGGTAAACAAGAATAGACGTGTTTAAGAAAATAGTATTATCAGGGAAAAATTAATGCTAAAATTCTGTATTCTGTGTAATAGGCCTTCCTTACAGGGTAACACAATGGCATGTAATTGTTTTCTTATTTGGAAACCCAGTTTGTGTCATGTAAGAATATTGATCATTCAGGGTTTCTCAACGTTAAGAGTACCAAAGGAGTGTTGTGCATAGACCTCAAAATAGCAATGTGGAGAAGGTGTTTTTTCCTTTGGCTGGATGTTGGCAGTGTTATTCCATTTTTCTGGTGTCTTAAAATTTAAGATTATAGCTCAGGGCTCTTGAGCACACATGTTGCTTTTCGTCCTGGTATTTTCCATTTTCTTCTTATAAGGTCAACGTTTGTTCAACAAATATGTATTGAGCTTTTTCTTCCTTGTGGCAAACAGCACGTGGGTTTGGTACAGGGTGAGGACTTACTTAGAAAACCTTATTAAGGGAGTGGAATGTAAACAAAACCGAAAGTCGAAGAGAGGCAAATCATTGAAAGAAGGGAGTCTGGGCCTGGTGACCTCCTGCCAACGGAAATTTTGAGGCACAATTAGAGAAAAAAGGGAGGGCTGGTGTTGCTGAAATGTACTGAAAGGTTTTGGAGAATGACGAATGTTTGTTTAAGACTGGGGAGGGTAGATGTGTCGTTCATGTTGACCTTTAGAACACTTGGGTTGTATTTTAGCTGTGATTGAAATCTTTTTGAGCAAAAGGGGTTGAAGAACAAAAAGATCGTGTGGGAGAACATTATGGTAATTTTTGTGAGAGACAGAGCCCTAGCCTGGGGGAAGAGGTGTGGGTGTCATCACTGGTTAAGGTACTTTTATTGTTGGGGCAGGACATTTTCATTTCTTGATCCAAAATGTTCTTATAATTGTAAGTTTTTCTCCTGTCAATGATTTTGTTATTATCTTTCCTGCCTTATGTATCACTTCAAGTGACTTGTAATCTAAACACACAGACTAAGGTATAACGACTTTTGTGACAAGAGAAACATACAGCAGAGTAAGGAGAACGCAAATACTGAGTTTTTTCTGTGTTAGGTAGATATTCACTGGTATCTATCATGTAAAAGAGATTTCAGATCTTTGAAACTAAAATGAAACGGAGCCAGAAGAAAGCACTGATTTTCAGATTTTCTATCACATTTACTAATTTTTTTCTGGCACATGATTGCAGTAAGGGAGATTCCCAAGATCACCCTCAGGTTCAGTGATTTCCTAGAAGGGCTCAAAAAATTCAGAAAAGTTGTTATCTGAGGGTTGTAACTTATTAGAATGAAAATGTAGACTAAAATCAGCAAAGGGAAGGAGACCAGGGGAAGGAGACATGAGCTTCCAGTTGTCTTCTCCCAGTGGAGTTGTATGGACAGAGCTTAACTTTCCCAGCGATGATGAAGGACAACACACTCATACTATACTGCCATCAGGGAAGCTCACCCAAGTCTTTAGGTCCAGGGCTGTGGTCCGCGGTGGGCTGCGTACACATGGACGACCACCCATGTGACGGATCTTAGTGTCCAGGCCTTCCAGACGTGAAGCTGCCATTTCCTGGCTCAAAGCCCCCGCCATAAATCACACTGTTGGCATAAAATATCTGGCATGGCCCATGGTGCCCAAGTATGCAAAATCTTACCCTGCTTGATGTTCAGAGAGCTTGCAGGTTACCTCCCAGGAGCTGTGCAAGGGCCAGACTTTCTTTAGGAAGATTAATCCTTTAGTGCACAATAACAGAATAATATGAGATAAATTTAAAATAATTGTGTTTGTATTCTCATCTAAGAATAGATTAATGTACTGTTAGCCCCATGTTTGGTTATGGACATTTTCACTGTTAATGGAACCATCTTAGATGTGGTGTCTGCAGGTGTAAGATGCGCTTGTCTTTGAAAACCTGCTGTCTGACTTGAGCTTTTTTTGTTAGACTATGGAAACAAATGTTAGACTGTTGTTTCTGTTGGAACAGAAACAATTAAAATGTGCTCATCAACTAAAGGCTTCCGCCTACAGTTTGTGAGACAACTGAAAAACGTTTTAATACCCTAATCGTGGCAGCCTTTGGAGCCTGAATTAAGAAGTTTCTCCATTAGTGAGAATCAGGGAATGTTTTAGTGTGTGTTTTCTTGAGAGCCTAGGCAGATAAACATACATGAATTACATTTGTGAGCTCTTGTTTATCTGTGGGAAGAAGAATTCTTGTTTAATAGGATCCCAGACAGCAGGTCAACTCAGTGGATCCCTCTGTCTAAATTAACCAACTTCTAGATTATCTGCATCCTTTAGCATCTGCATCTCTTCTGGGCTCACTCTCCTTGTAGTCTGTTAGCTGGTGGTCAGAATGAAGACGGATTTTAATATTTATCTCAGGCAAACATTCCAGAAGACAGATCTCTCATTGAAATATTAAGGATCCTTAAACCAATTATAAAATGTAAATGATTTCTGGATCATCTCAATCCAAAACCTCCTTACAAATCTTATTATAGGATTTCCTTATCTAGAGTTAGATTTCTGAAGAGAAATGTTTTTACTTTTTACAGTTTTATAGGATCCTTGTATCTTGGAGATTCAGTTAATGCATTTGTAATTAGAACATGTGCAATCTTATCTAGATCCTCCCATTGATATTCAATAAATACATTCTTGCTGGTTTTTCCTAGCTGTAATGAAGTTCCATTTATTTTCCTTGAGTATATGTGCACTAAGACAGATTGGACTCACGGAAGATTATAAGGTGCCATTTGCTACAAACTGAAGTTTCAGAGAAGTGTTTGGATCTAGAAAAAACATCCCGTTATCTACACAGAGAGCATAATAATGGCAAAAAAAAAACAAACGTAAAAGTCTTTTAATATTCCAGAGAAAATTGTTTTCCAAAGAAGAAGTCTGTAAGATCCAGTCCAGTTTTTGAACTGAAAATTATCTTTAAGACTTATAGGAACTATCTGGTATTATATTTTTATTTTATGAACCCAAAGTGAAGTATTGTTATTTCAGATTACCTGAAATTTTCTTGTTGTGGTAAATATACATAACTTAAAATTTACCATTTTCACTATTTTTAACAGTATATTTCAGTGGCATGAATTACATTTACAGTGTCATGCAGCCATCATCACCATCCATCTCCAGACCCTTGTGACCCTCGTAAGTAGGAATTCTCTACCCCCTAAACAATAAATACACTGTAAATATTTTGATAAATGTTTCCATTGTAGGTTGTAGAACACTTTCAACATAAATAGTGTTTCAGTGCAGAAATGTAGAACAGACTGCTCTGACAATGCCTTATTGAGTTATTTGGCATTTTCAAATGACCTAATGTTCCTCTTTCTTTAGATGTAAATATTCATTTTTTGTTCAAATTATGTTTTCATTTTAACACTCGTTGAGGGCCATGAGATTTGCCCACCAAAAAGAGAAAATTTAAAAGACAGTTTAGTTACTCACCTTACCCGAGTACGGTTTAGTTTATGGGAAAAATTGCTCATATACCATATTTTCTTCATGAAAAGAATGAATGCTAACAATCTTTGTGATTGAATTTGAAAGAAGAGATTTGTAAAAGCAAATTGAGGCCTCAAATCTAGAACCCTTAAATTTTTTTTCCACTCGAGAACCTATTTCTAAATTCAAAAATTCGGGGCTGACCCCATGGCTTAGCGGTTAAGTGCATGTGCTCCACTACTGGCAGCCTGGGTTTGGATCCCGGGTGCGCACTGACGCACTGCTTGTCCGGCTATGCTGAGGCCGTGTCCCACATACAGCAACTAAGCAAGATGTGCAACTGTGACATACAACTATCTACTGGGGCTTTGGGGAGAAAAAGGGAACAAAAAAAGATAAATTCAAACAATATTGTGGTGCCAAGTTGGGCTTACTTTTTTTAAACAAAGTTGAAGTACAATTCACATACCATAGAATTCATCATTTTAACATGTAGAATTGATTGGCTTTTAGTATATTCACAAGGTTGTGGAATCACCGCCAGTGTGCAGTTTAGAACAGCAAATGACTCTTTAATGATTGACAGTTTTCAAGTGACCGTTACTGGATTTTGAGGCTTAGAAAAAAATCAGTAAAAATCCACAATCAAATATGTTACTTAAATATGTTTTTTCATCTTATTTTTTTGTAATAAATTTAAATTTAAAACAAAAATTTTGTATTTAACACAAACTATTTTAAAATACCAACCTGATACTGTGGATTGATTAAAAAGGTTTAAGTTTACCAGCAGGACATTTAGTGGGAAGGGAGAGGTGAACTAAAATAGATTTTTAGATCTTCTGAGTGAAGAACACTGATGAAATTCTAAAGCCTTGTATTATTCTTGGTAGTTTTGTGGTTTTATATGTTCAGTGTGGCACATATAGTTCCAAGAAATAGACTTGGCAGTTCTTTTGGGAAGATAACTTGTATTCTAGTTTCACAGGTCCACAGATACAGAAGAATTTTGCTGGTGATGGGTCATAGTTTCACTAAATCATAGGTGATTTGATTATGATATTTGGGTCTTTTGAGATGAGATTTTAGATTTGAAGTTCACAGCTGTAGTGGATTGAGCCTTTTGGCAATGTTGGGATGGGATGAATGATTTTGCATGTAGGATCATGTGAATGCTTGGGGGCCATCGGATGTACTGTAGTAGACAGAATAATGGTCTCGAGTGATGAGCAGGCCCTAATCTGTGAAACCCTTGCATAGGTTTTCTTGTATGGCAAAAGAGATTTTGCAGATGTCATTAAGTGAGGGCTGAGAAGGTTATTCTGAGTCATTTAGGTGGGCTCAGGGTAATCATCAGGGTTCTTATAATAAGTCAGAGAAAGTGAGGTCAGAGTCAGACAGACGTTGAGATTTGAAGAGGCCGAGCTGTTGGCTTTAAGTATGGAGGAGGGACCACGTGAATGCATAGAACACAGAGGGCATCTGGAAGCTGGAAGAGCCAAGGAAACGGATTATTTCCTAGAGCCTCCAGAGGAATGCAGCTCTGCTGGCACCTTGAGTTTAGGACTTCTGATCTCCAGAACCATACAATAATAAATTTGGGTTATTTTAAGCCATTGGATTTGTGGTTATGTGTTACAACAACAGCAGAAAATGCATACGGACGGCTTTATCAAAATTGAATCAGTTAAGAAAATGAGGCCAGAACCTGAATGGAGCTTGTGTTTTCATATACTGTATATACCCGAACGATGTGTTATAAAGACTACTTTTCCCCCGGGATTTGTTTTTAGGTATTGCCTTCTCTGTTTATAGAAACTATTCATAAGGTTTAAATATTTTCAGAGAGTATGGATTATTAATTTCTATAATATTGTTACTTAAAAGTAGAAGAATTACTTGGATTGAGAATTCTGTTTTCAACATAATCATCTATACAACAAGAATAATTGCTTGATCCTGAGAGTAATTTTGTTCCTTTTTTTTTTTTTTTTGGTGAGGAAGCTCAGCCCTGTGCTAAGATCCGCCAATCCTCCTCTTTTTTGCTGAGCAAGACTGGCCCTGGGCTAACATCCGTGCCCATCTTCCTCTGCTTTATATGGGAAACGGTCACAGCATGGATTGACAAGCAGTGAGTTGGTACGCGCCCAGGATCCGAACTGGTGAACCCTGGGCTGCAGCAGTGGAGCATGCGCACTTAACCGCTTGTGCCACTGGGCTGGCCCCAGTAATTTTGTTCTTGAAAGCACAAATACAACATATGAAGTATAAATATATGTTAAAGGCATGTAGAACTGATGTTTTAATTGAAAGTTTTTATGATTTGTGATTTTTTCTTCCTTTGATGTTTTAAGTCTTCTGCTTCAAACAGGACATTTGGAAAGTAGGAATTAAAAATTTTATTTTTTATTATGGTCATTTTTAGGTATAAAAATTCTTTTTTTTTTTTAAAATGAGAATTAGAAGAGAGCATTTCTCCCATGTACTCTGATGCCACATAAATGGCTTTTTAAAAACATATATTACTGTATATCCTTTTGCTTTCTGATGTTCTTATGTTTAATTTTTTATTGAATGATTAGATTTGCCCGTAGATTGATATGTTGTATAGCATCCCTTTTGGGCTTGATTATCTAACTTTCTCATTTTTGCTCTCATAAAAGTGAATTCTGATATTTAATCAGATGTTTAATATTTCTAATTCCAGACATTTTTTCTTCCATAGTAACATCTATATTACAAACTTACTATATTTTATTTAACTTAATATATGTTTTTACAGCAGTACGGTAATTCGAAAGTGCAATGGTATGCAAAGACAGCCATTATGTGAATGGAAAAACAAAAGTGTGGAGGCATAAATTACCTTTATTTTTTACTGTCAGTGTAATTTTCACTTGATAAGAACTTACTGATATTGCTCTCATTTGTAAATTTTAGGACTTTACTGTTTTTTTTTTTTTTTTGTGAGGAGGACCAGCCCTGAGCTAACATCTGCCAATCCTCCCCTTTTTTGCTGAGGAAGACTGGCCCTGGGCTAACATCCATGCCCATCTTCCTCTACTTTATATGGGACGCCGCCACAGCATGGCTCGACAAGCAGCGCGTCGGTGCGCGTCCGGGATCCGAACCGGCGAATCCCGGGCCGCCGCAGCGGAGCGCGCGCACTTAACCGCTTGCGCCACAGGGCCGGCCCCTAGAGGGGTTATTTTTTAGAGATGCAAACTAGAACATTGTAAGCATTATTTTATCTGTCATATGCCTTAAAGCAATTCCAAAGGGAAAGAAAAATATTACAAATATGGCAAAATATTTATTTAAGTCTAATTGTTGGATAACATCTATAGTTTACTCCAAATTATTCTAAAAGAATTAAGGAAAGTAGATTTTAAAACTTTTTAAGTTTGCTTGTGATAGGGATGGTGTAGTTTTCTGGCAGAGGAGAAGTCCCTTTCTCTCAGGGACACATGTTGAAGAACTTACAGATAAAATGTGCTGCTCTGATTTCATTTCAGTATAATCTAGTGCGATTAAACAGATGGGCTATGAGTTTAAGGTTATCGAATCTGGCTGACAGGTACATCAAGTTCATTATACTACTTCGTTACCATGACAATTCTTTGTAAATGTCTGTAATTTTTAAGAGTTAAGATGGGTAAAAAAAGCCTCACACAAATTGTATTGTGTTGTAGTTTATTTAAAGCTCAGAGACAGGTAAACCCCTAGGTCTAGCAAAACTCTAGGAGAGGATTTAGTGGCTAGACGGAAGCATCAGTGGACCTTCTGGGAAGATGGTCCTGTGGTGTTTTTGGTACTGAATGCATGTGTGTGTTACCTTTATAAGAATTTATCAAGTTGTACTTGTATGCTCTGACGAATTTTTATATACTGTTTCAACAAAGTTGACTTAAAAAGTAATGGGTAAGTGTGCATTGATAGCTGAAAGGATGAATGAAATGTGGTATACAAAGGGAGGGCAGTTCTGATACAAGCTACAACATGAATGAGCCCTGAAGACATTATGCTGAGTGAGGTAATCCAGTCACAAAAAGACAAATCCTGTATAATTCCATTTATTTGAGGTACTTTAAAGTAGTCAAATTCATAGAAAGTACAATGGTGGTTGTCAAGGGCTGGGGTGAGGCTAGTGTGAGGAGATGAAAAAGTTCCAGATATGGATAGCTGTGATGGTTGCACAACAGTGTGGATATACTTAATGCCACTGAACTGTACACTTAAAAGTGGTTAAGATGGTAAATTTATGTTATGTATATTTTACCACAAGAAGAAAAGAGAAAGAAAAAAACAATGTGTAATAAGTTGTCCTGAATGTTTGAAAACTTTCAGAATAAAATTTTCACAATAAAAGGTAAAAAGAAGTTAAAATGTAAACAATAACTGTATAATAGATATATCTTCCTATGACATTAATGTGTGACTCAGGCAACTGCTTGGAGGTGACATAGGACATTGTCTGAGGCAGTCCTGTCCTCCCTGTCTCCCACTGGCCTGCCGATACCCTAGCCTCATTCATTGTCAAGAAGGTGGTGGATTTATTTCATCAAACTGAGGACAAAGAGATGTTTCACAGCATCTGCAGAGATACAGTTGCAACGCTCAAATGAGTGGAGTGGGGAGGCCACTGTACCCTTAATGAGTCATGCTCTTTATCCCCATCCCAGACCCCACTCTGGGGGGACACGTTTACCTCTACATGCCCCACTCCCCTGGGAAGCCACTTGGTGAGGATGTCGCGCTTCTGTCAGGTCTACATTAGGGAGAAGAGAACCAGGTTTCAAACCAACGTTAGGTCTCTCTGACGCCTGACACCTGTATACGTACATGCTATTTCACCATGCAAGGAATGTGTG
>JAQQSS010000042.1:2671471-2723265 GCA_028646465.1 Rhinoceros unicornis | reverse complement strand
CAAGACAGACTAGGAAGAAGGACCTGGCCACCCACTTCCAAAAAAAAATTGGCCATTAAAACCCCATGAATAGCAGTGGAACATTGTCTGATACAGCACTGGAAGCTGAGAGGATGGTGCAAAAAGACCAGGCAGGGTTCCACTGTGCTGTACCCAGGGTAGCAAGAAGTCAGAATCCACTCGACGCAAACAACAAAAGCACTCTACCACATATTTGATCTGCAAATATTTTCTTCCATTCTGTTGATTGTCTTCCCACTTTCTTAAGAGTATCCTTTGATGCACAGATTTAAATTTGGTGAAGTTCAATTTATCTATTTTTCCTTTCATTGCCTGTGTCCTATCTTAGAATCCATACTAAATCTAGTGTTGTGAAGGCTTACCAGTGGTTTATTTTAGAAGTTTTTTAGTTCTAGCTCTTATATTTAGGTCTTTGATCCACTTTGAATTAACTTTTATATATGTTATGGTGTGAGAGTCCAACTTCATTGTTTCAAATGTGTATATCCCTTTGTCACAGCACCATTTGTTGAAAAGTCTATTCTTTCTGCTTTGAATAGTCTTGGCATCTTTGACAAAATCAGTTGGTCACAGATGTGTGGGGTCATTGTGGATTCTCAGTTCTCTTTCATTAATCGATGTGTACACCCTTATGAGAATACCACACTGTTTTGATTACAGTAGCTTGTGGTATATTTGAAATTGACAAGTGTACATGCTCCAACTTTGTTCTTGTTTTCAAGATTGTTTTGGCTGTTGTATGTCTCTTGCCTTTCCACATAAGTTTTTGGATCAGCTTTTGCATTTCTGCAAAGAAGCAACTTGGGATTTAGATAGGGAATATATTGAATCTGTAGATTCCTTAGGGCAATAGTGCCATCCTAATATTTGTAAGTCTTTCAATCGTTGAACATGGGATGCTTTTTATTTATTTAGGTCTTTTAAAATTTATTTCAGCTGTGATTTGTAGTTTTCAATGTACATGTCTCATATATTCTTGTTTAACTTTATCCTTAATTGTTTTATTCTTTTTTATGCTATTGTCAATGGAGTTATTTTCCTAATTTCATATTTAGATTGTTTGTTTATAGTGTATGGAAATAGAACTGATTTTTGTGCGTTGACTTTGTATACTGAAACTTTGCTGAATTTATTTATTAGCTCCAGTAGCAGTATTACATTTTTAGTTCTGGCTAAGAAGATTATAAATCACTTAATTTAAAAAAATAGTATCTCAATTTTGATTTTAATAAAAATCACTGCTTAACTTAATAACTTTCTTATAAATGTTTTCAGGTAGATCAGGTGAGAAGTATATCATACAAAAACATAGTACTCTGTAAGAACTGGGAAATAATAGAAGAGAGTACAAAAACCTAAGTGATCATCTCAATGGATGCAGAAAAAAATGTTGACAAAGTTTAACACATTCAAGAAACAAATGCCGGAGAAAGAGCATCTATAAAAAACAAAACAAAACAAAACACAGAGCTAACATCACACATAACATTGAAAGCCTGAAAGATCTTCTCCTTAGATCAGGAAAAAGAAGTTTCTGCTCTCACCACTTACACTTAACATAATACTGGAGGTTCTCACGGGAGGAGGAACTAAAAGTAGGTCTTGGTGATGGCATGATCTTCTGTAAATAGAAAATCCTAAGGTATCCACAAGAAAAATCCTTTTAGAATGATGAGGTTAGCAAGATTGCATGGCACAAAATCATCATAGAAAAGTCAATTACATTTCTATACTTTAGAAATGAACCAGCCAAAAAGGATATTTCTTAAAATTCCATTTACAATAGCATAAAAAATAATAAAATGATGTGGAATAAATTAATAAAAGAAATCTGAGATGTGTACTCTGAAAAGTAGAAAACTTTATTGAAAGAGACTAAATAAGAAATAAATGAGACAACATCCCTTAGTCTTGGATTACAAGGCTTTAACACTGTTAAAATGGGAATACTCCTCAAATATATTTACGGATTCAATATATTCCCTATCTAAATTTGAGCTCGCTTCCTTGCAGAAATACACAAGCTGATCAAAAAATTTATACGGAAATGCACAGGACACACAATTGTCAAAATAATCTTGAAAAAGAAGAACAGTTGAACAACTCACTTTTCCCAATTCAAAACATACAACAAAGCTATAGTAATCAAAACAGTGTGGTACTGGTATTAGGATATACATATATAGATTAATAGAACAGAATTGAGAATCTGGAAATAAACCCATATATCTATGGCCAGTTGATTCTCATCAAATGTGCCAAGAACAGTCAATAAAGAAATAATAATGTCTTCATCAAATTGTTCTGGGACAACTGGATAGCCACAAACAAAAGTATAGAGTTGGACCATTACTTTACAGTGTATCCAAAAGTTAATTCAAAATAGATTCAAGACTTTACTGTAAAAGCTAAAACTATAAAACTCTTAGAAGAGAATATATGAATAAATCTTTATGACTCTGGGTTAGTAAAAGCCTCCTTAGTTAAAGCATTAAAAACCCAAGAGACAAAAGAAAAACTGGATAGTTATCAAATTAAAAACTTGTACTTCAAAGGATACCGTTACAAAAGTTAAAAGACAATCCACAGTACTGGAGAAAGTTTTTTTTTAAATCATACACACTCTGACAAGAGAATCATGTTTAGATGATTTGAAGAACACTAACAACTAAAAATCAAAAAGAAAATCCAAGTTATAAATGGGCAAAGGCCTTGAATAGACATTTCTCCAAAGAAGGTCTACCCAAGGCCAATAAGCACATGAAAAAGATGATCATAATTATTAGTAATTCAGAAAATGCAAATCAAAACCATTTCATACACATTAGGATGGCCTAGTAACAGTGTTGTGAGGATTTGGAAATTGGAAGTTTCTTACATACTTGGGGGGAATTAAAATGATGTAAGATATTTTGAAGAATAGTCTGGCATAAACATAGAGTTACGAAATAACCTAGCAATTCTACCTGGTGCTTAACCAAGAGAAATAAAAACATATAGGCACAGAAAACCTATATACAAATATTCTTGGTAATATTATTCATAATAGCTAAGCTAAAAGTAGAAAAAACATCAACTGAGGGATGCATAAACAAAATATGTGTATATATAAAATGGAATATTATTAGGCATAAAAAGGAGTGAAAATCTGATTTGCACATCTAAAATGAATTGTACACTTACCAATGGTTAAAATGGTAAATGTTGTTCTGATAAATGCTACAACATGGGTGAATCTTGAAGCAAGCATTATGCTAAGAGAAAGAAGCCAGACAGAAAGCTAGAAGCCAGGCACAGATTGTACTGATTCCACTTATATGAAATGTCTGGAATGTTCAATCCATAGTGACAGAAAGTGTATTAGTGGTTATTCAGAGGTGGGAAGTGACTGCTAATGAGTATGGGGTTTCTTGTTGAGGTGATGAAATGTTCAGCAATTTCATAGTGGTGAGAGTTACACAACTTAATAAATATACTAAAATCCACTCAACTGGATACTTTAAAATGGAAAATTTTGGGTCCAGCCCGGTGGCATAGTGCTTAAGTTCAGCATGCTCTGCTTTGGCAACCCAGGTTCTCGGGTTCAGATCCTGGGCACAGACCTACACCACGTGTCAGCCATGCTGTGGCAGCAACGCACATACAAAATAGAGGAAGACTGGCAACAGACGTTAGCTCAGGGTGAATCTTGCTCACAAAAATGGAAAATTTTATATTATGTGAATTATATATCAGTAAAGCTGATATATAATTAATAATAAATAAATAAAGCTTTTATAAAAAGCTATTGTAGAATTATGGGGAAAAAATAGACCTGATCATTCGAAAGATTAATATGGCTAATCTATGGCAAATCTGATTTTATGAAAGGGAGAGATGTTGATAAAACTCTTCCAAGATGAAAACAGAAAATCAAAAAATGTAAAAGTGACATTTAAACAAAATATCTTTAACTTAGCATAATAAGCTAATGATGTTGAAAACCCAGATCAAGTGGATAAACTTCTGGAAAAAAGGAAATGCCAAGAATAGTGTTAATCAAACAATATCCAGATAAGACCAACAAATCTTTAAGGATCATTTCCCAGTTCCCAGTTCCTTTCAAAAGGGGGCCTAATAGTTAATTTTTAACAGTAATTTTAAAAGGAACAAATTGATACTTCCTATATTTTGCAAACTGTTCAGAAAGAGAGGAAGAAGACACCACAAAGTGAATTTTACAAGAGCAAAATTGATTCTAACACAATTGGAGAACAGCAAATTATGGTAAATTTCACTTATTTACATGGATATAAAATATTGCAAATAAAATTAAGGACAGTTAAGTGTAACAGCTGGTTTTAAAATAAAACCTCAAGGGGCCGCCCCAGTGGCGCAAGCGATTAAGTATATGCGCTCCACTGTGGAGGCCTAGAGTTTGCTGCTCCAGATCCTGGGAGCGCACCTAGGCACTGCTAGTCAAGCCATGCTGTGGTGGCCTCCAATATAAAAGTGGAGGAAGATGGGCACAGATGTTAACCCAGGGCCAGTCTTCCTCAGCAAAAAGAGGAGCATTGGCAGATGTTAGCTCAGGGCCGATCTTCCTCACACACACACACACACACACACACACACACACACACACACACACACACACACACACACACACACACACACACACACACACACACACAGCAGCCTCATGATGAATTACAGAACCAGCAAGGAGAGTTCTATATCAGAAACTTGACCATTGTGATTCCATTCATTGAAAGAGTAATGTGAAAGTAACAAGGGACAAGTTGCAGTCTGAGTAGCCCCTCCAAACTAGGCTTTCCTAAGGGTTATGATCAGACCAGTTTACTCTGATTTCCTTACAAATATAATATTCCTCTGAGAAATGGGATGGAATATTTTATTTTATTTGATACTTTAGTATTTGTTAATAGTAAATTATGTATTCTAGTAATTCTTAAGTACTAAATAATGTATTTTGATACTTTAATATTTTATTTGGTACTTGGCCAGTTTCTATGATTGTTCAAAAAGTCTGTCTGGTCTTAGAGAATGACCAGGTTTTTTGTTTCTTACGTTAATATCAGACTGAATTTTTTGGCAATATGTTTCTTTTAGTTGGTTACATAGATTCTTAAAAGTGTTTCATTGACAGGGTAATGTCATTACAGGGCAATGTTATCACCTGTCTAGGTCTTTGTATTTGTTTTTTACTTGTGTGTTTCTCAGTAATTTTTAGGGGATGCATATATTTTGCAATAGTTTTTATGAAAGATTTTACGGTTTTTTTGGGTGAAGAAATTCAATCGAATTTGTAAAAATGCAATATACGAAATATGTGCATGGCGGGTGCTTTGTAAGCGCAGTATTGTACATGAACATAAATAATGTATATTTTATCATGGTTCCAGGGTTGTAAACTTACTGTATAATGGGTTCCTTTCCCATAAAAGCAACTCTGGAACTGAGAACCCAGTAAGTGTTTAGAGACTGTTGCGAAGACTTTGGTATGCACACTTAGGTCGTCTCGCTTCTACTGGTGGAGAAAAGGAAAAGCATTTGGGTTGCACTTTCTGTTAATGTGGTATCTTACAATACCAAACAGTTGCTCACCCCGCCGGGTTCCTTTTATGGTCTTCTCTAATGCGCAGGCGTAACATGCGCAGCAGACCCATTAAAAAAAGATCCGGCCGTTCTATTTATAATTGTGCTGTTCCGTTTCCTTGCGCTATTTAATATCAGTCCAGCGGCTAGTTGGCTGTGTTTATTTTTTTCTGGTGAATTCGCATTCTGCATCTTCAGCCCTTATCTGGCATGGAGAACGTCGCTCAGGTTTGCAGATAACTGGACTCTTAAAGAATCGATCTGCGGAGTGACACGACATGTAAAGCAGCCGGAAGAGCTAGAGCGTCAAGATGGTGGCTGTAATGCCGAGAGCCGTGAGATTAGTATGCAGCTACCTGAATTAAAATAATCTTGGAGTTTAGTAGAAAATAAAGTCCCTCTGGGATTCACTTTTTAGCTAGGAAGGATCCCATGCGCCACTGAAGAAAGACGAAGTTTTATGTTACAGATTAGCGTTTGAGCGAGACATGGAGGCGGGAGCGGATGACTTCCTACCGCCGCCGGAGTGCCCAGTATTCGAGCCTAGCTGGGCTGAGTTCAGAGACCCGCTTGGCTACATCGCGAAAATCAGGCCCATTGCGGAGAAGTCGGGCATTTGCAAGATCCGCCCACCAGCGGTAAGCCTCTGAAGCAAAATTTGGAGTGGGGATGGAATTTAGTTTGAGCGTACGGGCTCTGTACTACTTAACAAGGCCTTAGATTTTTAGGGCCACAAACCCTCAGTACTTAATTGAATCCCCAGCGTACCAGCTAATTTCTCATCTTTGAAGTCTGTCTAGAACACTCTGGCGTCAGCGAGCTTGTATCCGATCGCCAGACTCCGAGGAGTTAAAAAGATCTCGTTTTACGAACGAAAATAATTGATTCGAAACTGGTTTTACACTGTGGCACTGTTAAACCCGTGTGTAATTAGGGATATTTATGTCTTTTATACTTCGAAGGAGATTTTAATGTATTTGTAAATACTTGCTGTGCAAGTGAAGCAACCAAAAGGTATATTAATTTCTGTTGTTATTAACCATTGAGTCTGGGATGTTTTCCTTTTCTTCTATGACCCGGGTCTCTGTAAGAAGCATGGATCGGAATGTGGACGAATGTGGAATGCTTGTCACCAGTTAAATTAGTATTATTTCACCAGGAGCCTTCTCTTCTTGGTGTGGTATACTCTGAACTGGGAATTGAAACTGTTGTTTGGCTGAGTTAAGAATACAAACTGAAATGAGCCTAGGCTATCACTAATACGATATCCACAGTAGATGTGAACTTCTTGCACAGCATACTGTTCATTTGCAGATGCTCAAGCTGACTACATCATTTGTTTGCTTCTATTTGTATGATTATACTATTCTCAGTATTGGTAAATACTTCTGTTCAGCTTTTCAAGACTGCAAGTAGTAGGAAGAGATAATGGTCTAGGTGTGAAAATCAAACAATTTGTTGTCCGTATTAGGTTTATCTTCACTTCGGTAAGGACTTTCACCGTTAAATAGGCTGCTCCTAATTTAGGTGTGCTTCAGTTTTTTTTAAGTCAGCTTTTAGGCCAGAGTTTGTGGAAATTTGACTTTTGTTTTTTGACTTTTTTGGAGGAGACATACTAAGGACAGTTTTAGTTCAGTAGATTTTTTTTTCCAGTTACTTGATGTTAAAGAGACAACCAGCACAAAAATAGCAACCAGAAGTCTGAAATGAGAGGGATATTAAGATAGGAACAAATGATTCTAGTTCTCACCATCTTTTTGCTTTATTATGCCATAATAACCAAAATCTTTTACTTTCTTCTAGGACTGGCAGCCTCCCTTTGCAGTAGAAGTTGACAATTTCAAGTTTACTCCTCGCATCCAGCGGCTAAATGAACTAGAGGTAAAATAAGTCATCTTTTTATAGTGGAATCGGAGTTCTAATCTGGTTTTACTTATAGTTTTATAACAATGTGGTTAGGAACTTAGGTTTTGAAATCGAATATATTTTGATTCTAACCCCAACTCCATTATTTCCCAGAATATTGATTTTGGAGAAAGTCTTCTGCAAAATGCTAGGACATGAAGAAGGCTGTAAATTTTTGGAGGTGAATGACATAGTCTTCTGCCATAGACTGGAGTAAAATTAATATTCAAGAAGATAGATGCTGCCTTTCTCATTTTTTCACCCTGTACCTACTTATTGTAGCATCTTGGATTTTCCCTGATTTCTTTAATCAAAGCAAAGTTCAAGGCAGAAATATGGTCTCTTAAATTTCTAGCTTAAGGCTGGTATTACGTTTGCTCTTAAGTAAAATGACAGTACTTAGGAAACAGTCAGAGTAAATAGATGCGGGAGAGCTTGTTTTTTTAAACCAATCAGAAGTCCCCATGTTCAGCTTAGTATTAAATATGGAAAGCAAATGAATGGTTTGGCATTTGCTTTTGCTATTAGAAGTTTTCACTATGGTCAGTAGCTAGAAGCTCCAAAATGACTTAGAGAAGAATAATTCAGAAACTGGTTTCTTGTCCAAGTTTTTGACATTGAATGGAAAAATATTTTATTCCCTTTAGCTGTGTATTGATAAACTCTAGATGTGTATCTTAAGGCACATAGTAGATTGAGCCCAAATAGTCTTTTTTCAGCACCCTATTAAGCCCAAGGATAATGCTTTAAATTTAGAGATGAAAGATTTTGACTCTGATGCATCACTTTCTGAGCCCCTTCTCAGTTTAAATAATCAGATTATTATATTCTTTAAAAATTTTTTTGTTCTTTTGCTAGTGAAGATTAGCCCTGAGGTAACTAACATCTGTGCGAGTCTTCTTCCACTTTATACGTGGGTCGCTGCCACAGGATGGCTAATGAGTAGTGTAGGTCCATGCCGGGGAGCTAAACCCAGGAACATACAGGCTTTTTGTAGATACCAGTGGTGAGACAGGCTGTGAGGCTTAGGCTCTAGCCTAGTAGAGAACGGTAGATGATACAGAACAGTTCTTATTTGTCTCCTTCGCTCTGGACCGATGTCAGGTTAAGGAGTGAGCCAACCTCATAGGGTTCTCTGTTCACCAGGCTCAGACCAGGGTGAAACTGAACTACTTGGACCAGATTGCAAAGTTCTGGGAAATCCAAGGTTCTTCATTAAAAATTCCCAACGTAGAGCGGAGGATCTTGGACCTCTACAGCCTTAGTAAGGTAAGAGTACTTCTGTTTCAAAATGAAAACAAGCAAAACACCTCTGGTTGAATATTGTGTCTCTAGGTAGGAAGGAAGAGAATACAGCCTGCCAACATTTCTTGACACAGTCTTTGTGTCATATAATGGTTGGCATTGGTGGTGCGTGCCTAATCATCATATTTTAAGCCTCATTGCTATTTTTTGTGTGTGTGTGAGGAAGATCAATCCTGAGCTAACTTCCAGTGCCAATCCTCCTCTTTTTTTGCTGAGGAAGATTGGCCATGGGCTAACGTCCACGCCCATCTTCCTCTACTTTAAATGGGACGCCGCCACAGCATGGCTTGACAGGTGGTGTGTTGGTGCGCGCCCAGGATCCCAACCGGTGCACCCTGGACTGTGCGCACTTAACCCTTGCGCCACTGAGCTGGCCCCCGTCCTTGCTATTTTTTAGGTCTCTCCAGTCTACTCACTCTTAATCTATGCCCTTTCTTATCCTTTCAGATTGTGATGGAGGAAGGTGGCTATGAAGCCATCTGCAAGGATCGTCGGTGGGCCCGAGTTGCGCAGCGCCTCAACTACCCACCAGGCAAAAACATTGGCTCCTTGCTAAGATCTCACTATGAACGTATCATATACCCCTATGAAATGTTTCAGTCTGGAGCCAACCTTGTGGTGAGGGCCCTGACCTGGCTTGGAGCTTGTGTGCTTCTGCTCTTTTTGCTCTTATCTTCCCCTTTCTGGGTTGGGTTTTTCCCTCAGTATTCCATGTTTGGAGAGTCCTTAAGTTTATTGATAGAAGTTCCAGGAATTGACCCTGGAAAATATTTTGCAGCCTATATGAGGAAATTTAAACCTGCTAGGCTAGCTAGATGAGAACTGGAGTGTGTTTTCCCTCTATCTTAAAGGATCTTGTCTACTAACATCTTTGTATGGACAAGATCTTAGAGTAGAAGCTAGACAAAAGCAGTTTGTATTTTAGGCCATGCTCCATGAAAAAGATGATTAATTATCTTTTATGAAATTACTAAACTTCCTGAGGGTAGTTCAGGTAAAGAGAGGTTAGGGATAAAACCTTGATGGTACTTGGGTTAATTCAAGAAGGAGTGGGAACAGATTTAGCTGGGTATCTTAAATAATAGTAACTTCTTAGGTTTTATTATATGCGAAGTGCTTTTTAAAATTGCTTGTGTATATATGTATGAATCTAAATGCATAGTCTTTTAATCTACATAATTCTATTAGACTTGATATTTTTATTATTCCTTTTCAGAGAAGGACATTGGAACACAAGGAGAAGTCCAATGTATTTGCATATGAATACTAAGGGAAAAAGTCCAAGTTCAAACCTAGCAGTCTGGTTCCAAAGACACTGTTCTTCACTATGCTCTGCTGCTTATATGTAAGCAGAGGCATAGTGGAATATGTGTTATATCATTCCAAAGAACAAGAGGTATAGATTTGTATAATTTAGAAAGAAGTATAGCTTTTATTCAGAGATTTAGGATGAAGGAATCACTTGGTTATTTGCTGATTGTGAATGTGACTCAATTCTGATCCTGCATTATTTCCTATCCCCAGCAGTGTAACACTCACCCATTTGACAGTGAGGAAAAAGACAAAGAATACAAACCCCACAGCATTCCCCTTAGACAGTCTGTGCAGCCTTCCAAGTTCAGCAGCTATAGTCGGCGGGCAAAAAGACTACAGCCTGATGTGAGTGCCTTTTTGTTTCCCATAAACTGCCAAAGTTCATCTGGGACTTGCTTTTGAGGATAGTCCAATTCTGTAAGACATTCTTTTTTTACTGATAGCTGGTTCACGATTGAATTAATTGAAAAGGAATGAGTTATTTTGTTTCATGGGATGATGGTTTCAAGTATTTTTGTTTTTGTGTTTTGCCTTATCACATTTTAAAAGCAAACACATTGTTTCAATGTAGTTTTAGGGGTTAAATTTTGTGAATCTTGGGATGATTTTTACAAAGCTCACTGGACAGCGTTTAGTTGTTTTAACTGTTACTTTTTGTTCTGTGTTCTTTTATGAGATAGTCAAGTGCAGCCACAAAAGGAGACACAAGAGAAGAGAGGTGACATGAGATGCTTAGGAAAACAAAGTTTGTTATACTTAGGAGATAAGGCTTGGCACACAGGACCACAGCAGAAAGTACTAGTGTGGGTCAGGAGGCACGGGGAGGAATGAGGCGAGAGCCTAGGCCACAGCCCTTATTGGGGTTTCTGCGGGAAGGGCAGAGGAACAGCGTAGGATTGGCTAGTGGGAACAGTTTTCAGTGGACTCTAACCTATAGATGATCCCTGGTTGCTTGGCACTTGGCTCTGGAATGATTATGGCAGAGGAAGGTACAGGAGCTAGAGAGAGGAGGTATGGTTTTGGATTGGTTGGTTTGCATATTAAACGCGTACTCTCTACTGAGTCCTTTGCTATCTTGAAGAACTCGCTAGCCCAAAAATGGCAGTCTCACCCCAGCCAGAAAGTTTTTCAAGATGTTAAGCATCATAATATACAGAAAACAAAAAATATGAAACAATATATTCTTAAGAGTTTCTGATCTTACTAAGCCTGTTTTGTATGTCCACTTGCATTTTCATAGAATTTTGGATGTTTCTATTTCTGAAGTATCTTAAATTAGGATAAGATTATGCATCCTTAGGTATTTTGTGACTAATCCTAATATTAAATTTTAAAATATTGCAACATTAGAATGTAGAATGAAGAAATGAGAAGTAGTGATCTAGTTCATATTAATTGAATTACGTATAGATTCTGTGTAGTGCTTTAGTTCTTTATAGCAGGAAGTGTCTGAAAATGAATTGAATAAGAAAAATGAGCATGTAATAACGTGGAAACCAGTAAAATTTGTTTGAAAGTTGTACATACTACCCAAGGATCTGAACATTTTTCAAAATCAAGTAATCTTTAGACACTTTTTTCCGTAAGAATGGAATTGTCAGGGCTAGTCTGCTGGCGCAAGAAGTTAAGTGCCTGGGCACCACTGCGGCAGCCTGGGGTTCGCCGGTTCGGATCGGGCACTCACTGACGCGCTACTTGGCAAGCTATGCTGTGGCGGCATCCCATATAAAGTGGAGGAAGATGGGCATGGATGTTAGCCCAGGGCCAATCTTCCTCAGCAAAAAAACAAGGAGGAGGATTGGCAGATGTTAGCACAGGGCTGATAGTCCTTACAAAAAAAAAAAAAGAATTGTCTACCTTGCTGGAAAAGTTTTAAAAATTCTTGAAAACTGTAAGGTTACTAAAAAAAAATTAAGGGGTTGTACATCCAATACATTCAGAGGAAAAAAGTCTAAATAAATTCTGCATAAAGCAATAAAGAAGAGAAATCCAGTAACAAAGAAATTATGAGCACTAACACATCATCTCTTCCATTTTATGCGTAAATGTATGTAGTAATGGGGGATGGTTAGTAAAATATCTGAAAGGTTAAGAGTAGTACTGTGTATTGCATATTTTAAAATAAGCAAGTATTAGCTTTTTAAAGTATTTGTTTTGCTAGAAACCAAGATTAATGTATTAAGATAATATATCATATAATATTTAATGTATGGGTATAATTAATATGATAATGTATAATATAAAATTATGAAATAGTATACATGGCACTTAGGAGTCCCATGCCTACAAAGGTGATGGAGTCTTTGTTCACAGCCTATTTTCAAGCATCCTCTTACAACCAAACTGAATAATAAATCAAAAGTGTTCAACCTCACTTATAAATTGAAAATGTAAAATAACTACATATTTTTTTTTATGTAAGTTATTGTCAAAAAATCAAAATGTGTCAAGAGTGAAGAGCTAGGCGTCTTTATGCACTATTGGTAGTAGTCAAAGATGGTACTAAAATTAAAATTATAAATCATTGAAATTTTAAATGTGTGTACCCTCCTGTTTTAAATGTATTAATTTTTCAGAATAGTGTGTAACAAATACATGGGTATTAATAATTTGTACCCAGCTCTTAATTTATAAAATGAGTGAATGGCAACATGGACAGCTGTAACATTGAAACATTTGTTTCAGTGTTCCTCACAGTTCCCCTAGAAACAAGAGGGATGCTATGCTACACAGGTCCACAAGAGGAGGCATCAGTGTCTGAGAGAGCAGAGAAGAGCAAGGGGAAAGCATAGGCCACAGCCTTTATTGGAATTTCCTCAGGAAAGGCAAGGCAAAGTAGGATAAACATCTTTGGATCGGCTACCTTGAATAATTCCCACAGGCTTTGGGGCATAGAGAGTTTTCCTAGTTGTTTGATATCTGGCTATGGGTTGCTGTAGGGCAGGGGAAATAATATATTGTTGTGTGAGAGTTAAAGAAAGAAGTGGTTGGTGGTATGGCCTTGGGATTGGTTGGTTTGTCTGTGAAAGGCATACTCGCCTACAACTCATTTATTGCCTTTAGGAATTAGCACTGGGAGGAACAGTCTCCCTAGCTAGCAAGACCCCCCAAAAGATGTCAAAACATCTTAAAATACAGAAAATTAAAAAATGTGATTAGTACAATTAATTACATCATTGTTCATAATACCCCAAAGTTAGAAATAGCAACAATGTTGTATAATAAAAGAGTAGGGTAGCTTATTTCTAAAATAGTGTTACAGTAGAATAACAAGCTGTGAGACAGATACATATGTTGGGGTCCAAGATATTTTATCCTTGAAGAGACTTCTCTTTGAGCTGTAGACTCTTATGTTTCTCTTAATCATCTCCACCTGATCGTTGAGAGAATATCTTGACCACCATTTGTCACCAGTTGATCCTAGTGTTTCTCTTGGATGTTATCATAACAATAAATAATATTGCCTGCATAAATTATTTTGAGAATAAAAGAGAACCACAACTTATGTTATCATGTGTGTTTGTATGTGTCTGTAGAGTAAAACGTATAAAAACAAACCTCGGGAGGCCAGCCCTGTGACCTGGTGATTAAGTTCAGCGTGCTCCGCTTTGGTGGCCCTGGATTCAGATCCCAGATGCAGAGCTACACCACTGCTCTGTCAGTGGCCATGCTGTGGCAGCGTCTCACATGAAAAATAGAGAAAGATGGGCACAGGTGTTAGCTCAAGGCAAATCTTCCTCAGCAAAAAGTGGAGGAGTGGCAACAGGTGTTAGCTCAGGGTGAATCTTCCTCAGCAAAACTTAAACAAACCTCAGGCTTTAAATGGAAAGGAGAATCGTAAAAGGGGTTTAATTTAAAAACTTTTGAAATGTGGAATGTATTTCATTGTGTCCACTAAAAAGAGATATGTGCTGAAAATGTCATATGGTATGTGTATTTTTTGACCCATAATGTGTTTCTGTTTTCCCAGTTCTCTTGATTACGTTGTGAAGAGAAAGTAGTTAATTCTAACGATCTTAGAATCGTTAGTTCAAACAGAATAGGAGTCTTGTGTTCCCTTTTGCGTCTTCAACTCCAGTTTGAACAGTTGCAGAAAGGGGCTTACTTACTTACATTAATTGAATTCTCTAGTATAAGTTGTATACTTTGTAATATTTAAGCTTAGCTAGCCTTCAAATACAGAGCATTCTGTCATTTCCTTTATAACATGAAAAAAATTGAAAAAAGGAGTTAGGTGCCAGATTTCTCTATTTATTTGCTCCTGCTTTGCCACAGCTTATTCACAGGTAAAAATACATCACCAATAAACATTTAAAAATGAGTGGAAGTTGTTGATTTTAATCTTTGTGTCCTCTTGCATTTATATGATCCATGAAATTTTGCAAATATGGCAGTCTAGATGTTGTGTAAAATATTATATGTCTGTATTTAAAAACCTGACTTCTTTTTTTGAACCTTTTTTCAATAGCCAGAGCCCACAGAGGAGGACATTGAGAGGAATCCAGAGCTGAAGAAGCTACAGATCTATGGGGCAGGTCCCAAGATGATGGGCTTGGGCCTAGTGGCCAAGGATAAGACTTTACGGAAGAAAGGTATAGCCTACTAGGCTGAGTAACAGTCAGCGTGAAGAATAAAGTACCATGAGAGAGGTGGTTTCTTAATCCTGATGGAGGATAGATTTGTTTTTTTTCAGATTTGTTTCTGACTCCCCTAGATAAAGAAGGGGTCATGTGCCCCCCCACTATTATGATGAAGGAGGAACCAAGTGGGGAGGGGAAAATGATGTCGACATCGCCGAAGGAAGACTTGAATCACAGCCTAGAGCCCTGCACCAAGATGACCATGCAGCTACGGAAGAATCACAGCAGTTCCCAGTTTGTAAGGACTCACCTATGATTTTCTAACAGTGTTTTTGAATTATCAGGACTAGATGGCACCTAAAATTATTTTATCCCACCCTTCTCCTTCCTTCTGTTTACTTCTGAGCCCTTTATATATGAAGAGACTGATGGCCAGGAAGGGGAAGAAACATGTTCAAGGCATTATTGTCAGGAGCAAAATTCATAATCTCCTATTTTTAAGACACAACTTTCCACCAAATTACTGTATCTTTTCAACTCCAGTAATAAGCATTTTCTTAATTTTTACATCTTAAATTGGTAGATAATGTGATCAAATAGAAATTAGGTGAAAGAGCTATTTGTTTCTGGCAAATGCTTCAGGACTCTCAAAGCATCACATTCATATGGTAGTGCCTCTCTTCTGTCCTCTTGTTTACTTGATTCTTTGATGTATATAAATCTTCTTTTCCCCTTTTGCTACCCCTTGCCTGAAAGGTTTTTACAATCTCAAATAGTCTAGAGTTTCTACATTTTTATAAAATGATAAATTCTCTTTTTTGGTTCTCCTCCTTCCTCTCTAGCTAATTTCACTTTTTCATAATTTTTGTTTGCCCTGCCCTACTCTGTAAGTGTTCTCATTCCCAGAAGTTTTATTCTTGAACAAACTTCTGTTTTGAGCTGCAGAGTCCTGTATTTCTGTTAATCGTCTCCACCTGATCGTTGAGAGATTATCTTTACTGTCTCCATTGTGTCACCAGTTGATCCCATCTTACGGACTGTCACAAGATCTTGTCATCCAAGCTTGAAGTTTGGAAGTCATTTATGACTTTTCTCTGATGCTTACATCTAGTCACCTAGTTCTGTTGCCTTTTATTTTTATTATAGTATAGCATGCATACTTAAAAATATGTAGATTACTTTTGCTTGTTTTTGTATTTATAAGTAAGTAGTATCACAATACATGCTCTTGTGTTGGCTTCTTTGTTCAATGTTAGGTTTGAGAGAGTCATTCATATTGTCTGAATTCAGTTTTCAGTGTATTCTCAGTGACAATATTGTGTTTTATTAAGTACATTTTTATTAAATACAACTTCACTACAATTTCTTAATCTGTTTTACTGGTCATGGGTTTTTTGGTAGTTTCTGATTTGGGGCTACTGTCAATAAAGCTACTATTAAAGTACACACTTGGGTAAGCTATGTAGGCTTTCCTGTTGCATGTATAAAAAGGATTGGAATTGCTGTGACTGAGCATCACTGCTACACACGTGTATGTAAGTACGTGCAAATGTACATATGTGTGTGCAAATACATTTATTATGTGTATATATTTTATACGTTTACATATATTTATGTGTGTAAATACATAAATATGTCCATTTCTGTATGTGTGTATATCTGACAAATTAGAACATCTACAAATAGATTTACAAGTGTGTGTGGCGGGGAGATAGGTGGCAGTTGTGCCTACACACACTCAGAAAATATTCTCTTCCAATCGGAGTGACCTCTTACATCTCTTTACTGATCATTTTACTTCGGGATTCTCCCAATGTAGGTTATCCTCACTGCAAGTAATTTTTCCAGTACGTCAGTATGTGAATCCATCCTGCTAAGAATCTGTTGGTGTATTTTCTGATTTAACTGGTACTTAATACTAGATAATTTAATAGTGTCTAATAATCCAAATTGTTTAGCCTTGTCTTAGTGTTTTTATTCTTATGACTTACGACTTGGGTGACTAATTATCTAAACTGAAGACCCTTTTTAGAATGAAACAGATACCTGTTGTTACCTGTTAAACTTTACACCAGAACAACAGGTATAACTGGATATTTGGTGACTTGACCTATTATGTTCAACTTGCGGTCTGTTCTAGTTATTATTTGCCACATGCAGTTCTCTCAATGATCCATGGTGGTTTATACCTTCATGATTTGGATTTGTACCATTGAACCTTCTTTAAGAAGTGTACTTTGTTGCTCCTAAAACACCTTAATCGTGGTTTTTTTCTTAATATGTTACATTATTTGGTAATTATTTGTGTCTTGTCATATTTTCCATGAGTGAAGTAATGAATAGACTATTGCATAGTCATCGACAGGTGGTAGGTGTTCAGAATGAATGGTCTGGAAACCTAGGATAAAGTATTATGGAGCAAGCACCTTTTTTTTTTTTTTTTCTGTGAGGAAGATTAGCTCTGAGCTAGTATCTGTTGCCAGTCCCCTCTTTTTGCTGAGAAAGACTGGCCCTGAGCTAACATCTGTGCCCATCTTCCTCTACTTTGTGTGGGATGCTGCCACCGCATGGCTTGATGAGTGGTGAGTAGGTCCATGCCCGGGGTCTGAACCTGGAAACCCTGGGCTGCTGAAGTGTAGTGCTTGAACTTTACCACTACACCATGGGGCCAGTCTCGTGCAGCTTATATTTTGATTTTATTTTTCATTGTAGATTGACTCATATGTTTGCCGAATGTGCTCCCGAGGGGATGAAGACGATAAACTTCTTCTTTGTGATGGCTGTGATGACAGTTACCACATCTTCTGCCTGTTGCCACCCCTTCCTGAAATCCCCAGAGGGGTCTGGAGGTGCCCAAAGTGTGTTATGGCGGTAAGGCCTGTCCAACATAGATGTTTTAAATTTAGTTCTTGGTAATTTTTAATTTTTTCTAATCCAGCTTCCTGCTTTTAGGGGAATCTAGAGTAGGTGATAGTTCCTGCCCTTTTCTAAGTTAATACTTCTGTCACGTTTTGATTAGGTATCAGTGACATGATAAGCAAGAATGGATAGACATACTAGCTGTAGGTTGGTAGACACTTAAGCAAGACAGAAGAAGGACTGCAGTCCGGATTCCAGATGACATGAACTGTAGGAACAAAGAAAGAGAAACATGTTTAGTAGGTACTAAAGAAACTGTCATACCTGGAAACATCAGAAAAGGTGGAGGTATAGCATAAGCTATATGTCTAGCTATTGATCCTGAGTTTTTTGCCTATTGTCTCTGTCTTGCTGAAATATTTTCTATTTCAGGAGTGTAAGAGGCCCCCTGAAGCCTTTGGCTTTGAGCAGGCTACCCAGGAGTACACTTTGCAGAGCTTTGGTGAAATGGCTGATTCCTTCAAGGCTGACTACTTCAACATGCCTGTACATGTATGTAATTGTGAAATGGGGACATAGGGATTAGTGTCTTACAGACTTAGTACTCATGGAGATATGAGGCCAAAGTACAGTGGGCTTTGATCATCTTTTGTACCTATTATCACAGATGGTACCTACAGAAGTTGTGGAAAAGGAATTCTGGAGGCTAGTGAGCAGCATCGAGGAGGATGTGACGGTTGAGTATGGAGCAGACATTCATTCCAAAGAATTTGGCAGTGGTTTTCCTGTCAGTAACAGCAAAGGGAACCTGTCCCCTGAGGAGGAGGTAATATGGTTGGTAATTCATTTTAACAGTATGACTAGGGAAAGTCATTTTAGCATGTAAAAGCCTCTGTCCTCATGAGTCCTTCAACATAGTGCTATTTTCACATATTAGGGATAAAGATAAGGTTTAATGCCATTGGATGATCTTCAGTGACCCAGAATTTGGACACCACTGTAACTACTATTTCCTCCCTGCATTTCTAATGGGGATATTTACAAGTAACAGTGTAATACTTTGGAATTATCAGGAGCCATGCTAGTCTTTCATCTTTCCGTAAATATAAATATTGGAAATTTACCACCTTTTGGTTATCTGCATGATGAGAAAAACAAGTGCTATGAGCAGTTTATTCGTGTTTATCCTTTGAAAAAATTAGGAAGGTGTCAAGAAATGCTCTTATTGAGCTTACCAATTTGCATACGTCGTGTACAACAGTTAGAGTAATATAGCAATCACTAATTTCATCCTTTAATACAAGGTAATCTCTCGTATGGTCAGAGACCCATTCAGTATCCTAAATTTTGACTAATCACAGAAGAAATTTCTCCCTAGGTAGAGAGTCAAAAATTTGATAGATGAAGCAAGCTTATCTGGGGAGAGGAAGCTAAAACGTAACCCATCTCATACTATTGAGGAATTATCCCTGTTATAGTTGTTGTTTCACTATGATGGCCAGAAGCAAGAGAATTATTGTTTGGCCTTCTATAGATTGGCCTCCATGTAAGGCCTTGAGACACTTGATCCAGACAGCAAAAGTACTGATTTAAGAAAGTAAAAATCTTCAGGAAGGCTCACTCACTTTTTATGTGTATATGCTGTTTTACTACATGTATGTATGTGTATGGATACTGTAAGTATATATGGATAAAAGCACTTGAAGAGTCTGTTTTTACAATAAATAGTTTGCTTACTTTTTCTTAATAAAAGTATTGTGTATCAATTGTGGAAAATTGAAAAATGTAAATGATGAAAAAGGGAAATCATAAGTAGCCTCCCTTATTAACGTTTTGATATACTTGAAATGTCTTTTCAGAAGATGGAAAAGATTTAATTATAAAATTTTGAAACCACAAAAGAGCGTACATAGTCCACTTATCAGTTATAAAGCATAGTATTAAATACCATCCTTGAACCTGCATTTGAACCTAAGGTTTTGTTCAATAATAGACCACATGTATGACAGTGGACCTGTAAGATTAGTACAATAAAACTTGTGTGTAGTGGGCTATACCATCTAGGCTTGTGTGAGAACACTTAATGTTTGCATAATGACGAAATCAACTAACGACCATCTCAGAAGGTAACCCCGTCATTAAGGGACACATGACTGTATTTTAAGTACCTGGGGGCTAGCAATAGTTTGCAGACAATATAAATTGTCTTTTATATTTTAACTGGAGTCAATCAGTTTTTGTTTATTGTGATTACTGATGGTTTGTAGTCATTTCTACTATTTTAGAACTTGATTTTCCTTTCTTCTTTTTCTTTTTTCCTTCTCATTTCATTTTTAGTCACTTCTTAGTTTGGCAATTATATGTATATAATTGTATATATGTAGTATATATATGTACATGTATGGATGTTTATAGGTATATATGTTATTGTTAATACCTTGTTTTAAATGTAGCAACATTTAAATTTATTTGGTATTTTTCTGCCTCCTGAGCAATATTAGTCTATTACTATTCTCTTCATCTCCCTTCTGAGGTGTAAAATTTTTGTGTGGTTTTAACTTTTCTGCTCAATAAAATGGATATTGTTTTATATTTTCAGGTTTAATATAAGATTTATCCATATGTATACATTTCTTTCTTCTTTTGCTTACCATTTTTCTTGAAGCTCAGATCTTTTTCTCTGTGCTGTTTTTCTTTTTTTTGAAGTAAAGTCTTTATAAATTTCTTAAATAGAGGTATTTATTAATTCTTTTTATTTTTTTTAAAATTTTTTGTATAGACACAAAAAATGTGTCTACTTTTACTCTTAAAAAGGTGTTTTTCTGGGGATATGCAAGGGAGTATTTTCTCTCAATACATTGAGAAGACTCTTTGGCTTCTGACTTTTCAGAAGTCAACTTTGAATCTTAGATTAATTTATAAGTAATCTGTTTTTCCTCTCTGGCTGCTGTAAGAGCTCTTTGTTTTAGCTTATTGCAATTTTTCGTGATGTGAGATGTAACTTTTTAATTTAACCTACTGGGGACTCATAGTACTTCTGAAATCTGAGAATTCCACTTTCATTAATTCTTGAAAATTCTTAGCCATTGACCCTTCTAATGTAACCTCTTCTCCAGTCTTTCTATCATAAAATCATATAAGCAGGACCTTCTTATTCTAACTTTATCTTTATGATTTCTTAACCTGTCATATTTTTTCTTTTTCTCTTGCTACTGTATTCTGGATAATTTACTTAAATAAAAATGTATTTAAGATTTTATAGTGTATCAGTTTTTTTAATATCTAGTTACTATTAAACCACTCTGTGAATTTCAGATTTTTTAATATTATATTTAGTTTTGGTATTCTGCATAATTTTTCAGATTTTTCAAGTCTTTATTAAGAAAATTTTTTTATTCTTGCTTCTTTTACTGTTTTTTAACATACTGATTTTATAGTCACTATCTGATAATTATACTATCTATAGTCATCAAATCTTGCTTCTGTAGTCTGATGTTTTCTTAAATTGTTACTCATTTCACTCTCACCCTTTCTATTTTGTGCCTTTTCTTAGTTGATGATGAACTTGTGTTTCTTTGAACCACACATATGGGACTTTTTTCTGAAGCCTAAATTAAAATATGTCCTCCTTAAGAATAGTTATACTGTCTCTTTTAAATGCCTGAGGACACTGCAAATCTAAGACTCTAATATATTTTTAGCTTGGCGTTTTCAAGTATGAATTCTGGCACAAACTCCTGTGTTGATACGCTATGGATAAGAACTCTCAGGGGCATCTGCTTTGTTTCCTTATTTCATAAAGGCAGAGCTAAGGCATGGAAGTATATTCACCATTTTTATCTTTAGGGATTTTTTTCAACATCTTTAATTTTACTGTGAAAAAGATAATATTGGTGGGAAATGTTGTAGCTTTATGTTGAAGTCTTTAATACCTCAAGATTTCTCTCCTCTTAAATTTAGCCACCGAAAGTTATAAATGACCCAAGTCAGTCATCAGTTTTAGAATTTTTATTTGTACGTGGGCTTTCATTTTCCTAGGTTTGTCTTCTAAAAATTTCCTCTACTTTCTTAGAGAGCATCTTGAGGTGCTTTATGATTTCTCTCAATATCTAACTAGAGTGTAGTAGAAAATTGAAATTGTCCTATACTAAATTTTTAACCCAAAAGTATTTGAAACTGTATTCTTCAGTCATAGTTCTGATGAGTATAATTATGACTTTTCTAATTTGTAAATCAAGTAATTTTCTGACTACTTTGGGTGATGCTTCTAAAACAACAGTAGATAATGAAATGGTTGTAATGGGTCTATTAAGCAATGAGTATGATGAATATATTTTTTTAATTTTAAAGAGTCATTCATCTAAATTATTTTAGAAATTTTTTTAAAAAGAATTAGGAATGGAGATGAAATTCGAATAGTCTTGACTATTCTTAACCCTTTATTCTGCTGTGTTGTGTTTTTGTTTATTTTGTCTGTCTGGTAATGAAATTTAATTTAGGTTTTAAAGCACATGGGATCCAATTAGTGTTGGTGCTTTTCAGTTCTGCTAATATTTTTCTTTGTAGTCTTAAGTTATCATTGTTAAATTGCCATTTTCTTACATATCTAAACTAATAATTTAACAGAATAACCTAAAGAAACATATACTGGTTAAATCATGTATAAGTTCTGGTTGTCTGAAATATTTACAGGTAAAGGCCATAGTCTCTCATAAAATAAAATCAGGAGTTATGAGACTGTAAAATCTGAATTCTCAAAGACAGTACAGTCATGCATTGCGTAACAACAGGGATACATTCTAGAACTGCGTCAATAGGTGATTTCATTCTTGTGTGAACATCACAGAATGTACGTACACAAACCTAGATGTTATATAGCCTGCTACATACCTAGGCTATATGGTACTAATCTTATGGAACCACCAATGTATATGCAATCCATCGTTGACCTAAATGGTGTTATGCAGTGTGTGAATATATTGTGATATGATATAGACTAAGAATTTTCTATGCTATTACTAATCTCTGGGGCTGTGGAAAACTAATATTAACAAGAAATAGCATGATATATATTGATTTGTCTCTGTCTGTCCAACTGTAGAATAAGTTGTCTCAAGTGGAAGAATCGAGTTTTTATCTAGTGTAAATAGGCTATAGTGTTTTTTGTTGTTTCTTTTAACTTTGAGGAGATGGAATACGTAGTCTGTCTGTCCCTAGAATTATCTCAAATGAAGGCTGAGGCTAATTGAAGTCAATTATGAAAATTTGTAAGTTCCACGGTGCTTGAAAGAATGTAAGAGAACAATCTGAATATTTTTTAAGTAGAATGCAAAATTAGAAGGGGAGAGTACAATTTTTCATTTTGATTTTGCTGAGTTTGAGGAAGCTGTTTGATATGTAGTGTGTATTTGAGGAAGCAGTTTAGATACACCAGACCAGTTTTCAAAGGAAAACTCCATGCTAAAAATTGTAAATTTGGGAGTTATCAGCATATAAATGTATTGAAGCAGGGAGGCTAGATAAGATCACCAAGAACTGATTGGAGCCAGAAAAATCAGGAGAATGAGTGATATTCTGCAAACCAAGAAAAGGGTTTTAAGAATGCAGGATTACAGGTTGTTAGGTGTTAACTGGTGGGTCAAATGAGAACAAATTACCAACATGTTTATATGCTGATTGGAACCAGTAGTTGTTCATTGTTTGATGTACCACAGTTTGTTTATCACTTGACATACTGAATGACATTTGGGTTTCCAGTTTTGACAGATTTCATAGGGCTAGTATATACATTCCTTAGCAGGTCTTTGTGTGATGTTTTCTTTTCCTTTGGATAAATGCCAAGTCATATGCTTAAGTGGGTTTAACTGTATAAGAAATTGCCAAACCATTTTCAAGGGTGGCTTTTTTTCATATTTTATATTATATTTTCCATCAGCAGTGTATGAAAGTTCCAGTTGGTCTGCATTCTTTTTACCATACTTGGTATCTGTTGTTTTAGTCATTTTGTTTCATTGTGGTTTTAATTTGTATTTCTGACACTGCTATTGAAGTTGAACAGGTTTTCATGTGCTTGTGAATAGTGCTGCTGTGAACGTTCCTGTACACGTTTTTGTTTGAACACCATTTTTAAATTTTCTTGAACATGTATCTAGAAATGAAATTATTGGATCATATAGTTATCTATGTTTAACTTGTTAAAGAATCACCAAACTTTTCCATAACACCAATAATGAGTAATAATGAATGAGGGGTCCAATTCCCACATACTCACCAATGTTTGTTATCTTTTGTTTTTGTGGTTGTGGTCCTTATAGTAGGTGTAAAGTGCTCTCTTGTGGATTTGGTTTGCACTTCTCCAATGAGTAATGACATTGAGCATCTTGCCATGTGTTATATTGACCATTTGTGTAAGTTCTTTGGAGAAATATCTGGGTCTTTTGCATATTTTATTTGGGTTCTTTGCCTTTTGTAGTTGATTTTTTTCAAGTTATGGTATGTTTTCCATAGTAATAATTTTTAATGGTACAGTTGTCATTAAGTACATTCAGAATGTTATGTAACCGTCACCATTTACTGAACTTTTTTTTTTATCGTCCCAAAAATAAGCTTTGTCCCCATTAAATGACCCACTGTTCTCCTCTCCCACCAGCCTCTAGTACTCATTATTCTACTTTCGTCTATGAATTTGAATGCTCTAGATTGTCACATAAATTGAATCATACTCTTCTGTGTGACTTAGTTCATTTAGCGTAATGTCTTAAATCTTATCCACATTGTAGCGTTTATCAGAATTTTATTCCTTTCTAAAGCTAATGTTCCGTTGTATGTATATAGCGCATTTTATTCATCCATTCCTCTGTTGATGGACATTTGGATTGTTTCCACCTTTTGGCTATTGTGAATAATGCTGTTGTGAACATTGGTGTACATATATCTGAGTTTCTACTTTCAGTTCTTTTGGGCTTAGAGTTGAATTGCTGGATTATGTGAAAATTCTTTAACTTTTTTAGAAACCAACATAAGGTTGCCATAGCATCTCCACCATTTTACATTCCAGCCAGCAATGCACCAGGTTTCCAGTTTCTCCACATATTGATCAAAACTTGTTATTTTCTACTTTTGGTCTTTTAGTGGGTTTTTTTTTTTTTTTTTAAATCCCATTACTCCTTTTTATTTTTTATGTTTTTAAATTTTTTGTTTAGGGTTTTTTGTTTTGATGATAGCAATCCTAATGCATGAAAAGTAAAGTAGTATCTCATGTGTTTGGATTTGCGTCTCCCTAAGTGACTAGGGACTTTGACCATCTAAGTACTTAGTGCCATCTTTGGAGATATATCTTAAGAGTCTTATAGTTTTAGCTGTTAGGTGTAGGTCTTTGATTCATTTGGAGTTAACTTTTGTATATGGTCCAGCCTCCTTCTTTTGCACGTGAATATCCTGTTTTCCCAACACTGTTTATTGAAAAGACAGTTCTTCCCCATTGAGTGATTGATTCATTTAGCGTAATATCTTAAAAGTTTATCCACGTTGTAGCATTTTTCAGAATCAATTGACTCTGTTTGTAAAAAGGCTCAGAAGAAGCCAGAAAAGAAGATGACTTCTGAGATGGTGAAAAGCAGAACAATTGAAGTTAAGATGAAGGCCGGTAAAATAGTTCAAACTGTTTCTGTTTCTTGTGCATCTGTGGTACTTGTGTGGGTTAATTTAGTTGTTAACGGAGAATTTATTTCTGGGCTCTCTGTACTTTTCCATTGATCCATAATGTATTCTTATGCAATACTGCACTGAGTACTATAGCTTCCTATTTTTTGAAATCAGGAAGTGTGAGACTTGCAACATTGCTCTTTCTCAAGATTTATTTGGCTGTTTGGTGTCTTTGAGATTCCATATAAATTTTAGGATGAATTTTTCTATTTCTGCAGTATTTTTGGGATTTTGATAGAGATTGAATTGAATCTGTAGAACATTGTGGTAGAATTGACGTCTTAAGTCTTCCAGTTTATGAACACTTGTGTCTTTCCATTGATTTATGTTTTAATATTCTTTAGCAACATTTCATAGTTGTTAATACTTGTATATTTTAACCTTCCTGGTTAAGTTTATTCTTAAGTATTTGTTTCGATTCTGTTGTAAATAGAATTGTTTTCTTAATTTTCTTTTTGGGTTGTTCATTGTTAGTGTGTAAAAATGCAACTAATTTTTACATGTTGATTTTGTAGCCTGCAACTTTACTAAGTTTGTTTGTTAGTTCTACAGTTTTTGTAGAATTTTTAAGGTTCTCTACATACAGATAATGTCATCTGCAAGCAGATGATTTTACTTCTTGCTTTCCAATTTTGATGGCTTTTATTTTTTTCTTGCCTAATTGTTCTGACTAGAATTTCCAGTTCTGTGTTGAACAGAAATGGTGAAAGGGGGCATCTTTATCTTGTTCCTGGTCTTAGGGGCAAAGCTTTCCATCTTTCAACGTTGAGTATGATATCATCTATGGGTTTTTCATATGTAGTGTTTATCATCCTGAGGAATTTTCTTTCTATTTTCTTCTGTTTGTTTTTTGCAAGATTGGTCCTGAGCTAACATCCTCTTTTTGCTGAGGAAGATTGGCCCTGAGCTAACAACTGTGCCCATCTTCCTCTATTTTATATGTAGGATGCCTGCCACAGCATGGCTTGATGAGTGGTGTGTTTGGATATGTGCCTGGGATCCAAACTTGAGAACCCAGGGCCACTGAAGTGGAGCACATGAGCTTAACCACTATGGCATTGGGCTAGCTCCTGGACTTGATTTTTAAATTTCCGTTTGAGATTGTTTATTGCTTGTGTAAAGAAACACAACTGCATTTTGTGTGATTGTGTTTTCTGAAACTTTATTGAATTTTTTTATTAGCTCCTTGTTTTTGTGTATAAATTCTTTAGGATATGTCAGTGAATTAGATCATGTGGTCAACAAATATAGTTATACTTCTACCTTTCCTATCCTTATCTATTATTTAAAAATTTTTCTGCCTAATTGCTCTGGCCAGAACTTAGAGAACAGTGTTGAATAGAAGTGTTGAAAGCAGTTATCCTACTGCTGTTCTTGATGTTAGAGGGAAAGCTTTCAGTCTTTCACTATTGAGTATGATGTTAGCCATGGGTTTTTCATAAGTGCCTTTATCAGATTAAGAAAGTTGTCTTGTAACCTGAGATTGTTGAGAATGTTTATCATGAAAGGGTGTTGATTATTGATGGATGCATTTCTGTATCAATTAAGAAAATCTTGTGTTTTCCCTCCTTCTTTCTACTAACACGTGGTGCATTACATTGCTTGATTTTTGTATTTGAACCATCCTGCATTCCTGGGACAATTTTCACCTTTTCATGATGTATGTAATCCTTTTACTAAGTGACTGGATTTGGTTTGCTAGTATTTTGCTGAAGTATTTTGCATCTATTTATTTATAATGCATAATGGTTTGTAGTTTTCTTGTGATGTCTTTGTCTGGCTTGGGTATCAGGATAATGGTGACGTTGTGAAATAAGCTCAGTAAAGGAGTAAGAGGGGAACTGGGAAGAAAAATGATATGATGTAAGAAAAGAATACAGAATAGCAGAATTAAGTTAAAGGTTCAATTCTTTTGTATTTTTTAGAGAATTTGAGACAGATTCATTATATAATTCTTGTATAAATGTTTGGTAGAAGTCACCAGTGCAACCATCTAATTCTGAGCATTTCTTTGTTCAGAGGTTTAGATTACTGATTGAATCTCTTTACTCGTAATGAATCTTCAGATTATTTATTTCTTAGGTCATTTTTGGGAGGTTGTATGTTTCTAGTAATTTGTCCATTTTATCTAGATTATAGATTTTTTGGTGTTCAGTTTTTATAGTTTTCTCTCTTGTAGTATTTTGTGAGGTCCACAATGTACCCATTTTCAGTTTATTTTAGTCAGTGAACCTTTTCTTTTTCTCTTAGGCTAGTTCTTCTTTGACCCACAGTTTGTAAGGGTGTGTAGATAATTTTAACATATTTGTAAATTTTCTAGTTTTGGTTTTGTCATTGATATCTACTTTGATTTCATTGTGGTGGGAGATTTTATGATGTGAAATTTTTTACAATTTATTGAGACTTGTTTTATGACCTAACATATTTAATCCTGGGGAATGTTCTTTTTATGCTTGTGAAGAATATGAATTCTCCTGTTACTGAATGGAATAATCTGTTTCCACCTCCTCTCGGTTTATAGTATTGTTCAAGTTCTGTATTTTCTTACTGATCTCTGCTGTGGTTGTTCTGTCTGTTGTAGATATTAATACTGTCAGTCTCCAATTATTGTGACAGAACTGTCTATTTCTCCCTTAAATTCTGTCAGTTTTTGCTTCATTCATCTTGGAGCTCGTTTTTAGGTGTGTATGTAATTGTTTTATCTTCTTGATGGATTGACCATTTTTGTCAGTGTATAATGTAATCTTTGTCTTAAATAATTCTTTCTCTTTCCTTTGGTTACTGTTTGCATGAAATCCTTTTTTCAGTTCTTTCCCTTTTAACTTGTTTGTCTCTTTGGTTTTAAAGTGAGTCTTGAAGAGTGGATTATGCCTTTTTCTCTGTTCTGTCAGTCTCTCCCTTTTAATTAGAGAGTTTAATCTGTTTATGTTTTAGATATTTGCTGATAATGAAGAACTTAATTCTGCTATTTTATTTTTTATTCTTACATCAATTTTCTTCCTACTTCCCCCATTAATCCTTTGTTTTGTATTTAATTGACTTTTTTTTCAGTATATTATTTCCTTTTTGTTTTTTATTTTCTTAATAGTTACTTTGGGGATTACAACTAATATATTACACTAGGTTGAATTAATACCAGCTGTTCAATAATATACAAAAACTTTGTTCCTATGTAGGATCTTCTCTATCCTTTTGTTGTTATTGTGGCAAATTACATTTTTTAAATTGTGTGCCAATTAATATAGATTTATAATTATTTTCTACATTTATGTTTTATATCACAAGGGAAAAAAGAGTTCTAAATCAAAAATATAATAATACTGGCTTTTACACTTACATATGTACTTATCTCTACCATATTCTTCTCTAGCATTCAGTTACTGTCTAGGGATTTGTTAATTTCTGCCTAGATAACTCTCTTTACTATTTCTTGTAGTGTGGATCCACTAGTGACAAACACCCTCAGTTTTTGTCAGGAAATGGCACTTTCTCTTTTATTTTTGAAGGGTAGTTTTATCGATTATAGAATTCTTGATTTATCTTTTTTTTCTGTTATGGCTTTCAGTATATCATTTTGCTGGCTTGTGGTCTCTGTAGTTTCTGATGAGAAATAGACTGTTAATCATATTGAGGATACCTTGTAGGAGAGATGTCACTTTTCTCTTGCTGCTTGTAAGATTCTGTGGCTTCCAACAGTTTGGTTGTGATATGTCTCAGTGTGGATCTCTTAGTTTATCATTTTTTGGAGCGCATTGGGCTTTTTTCATGTGTAGAGTGATGTCTTTTTTCTGATTTGGGAAGTTTTCAGCCATCATTTCTTTAACTATTCTTTCTGCTCCTTTCTGTTCTCTTCTTAATAGGACTCCCATTATGTGTATTTGGTTTGCATGATTGTATCCTGTAGCTGTCTTTGGTTCTTTTTTCTTTTTATTTCTCAGTGTGAGTAATCTCAATTGACCTGTCTTCAAGTTTGCTCATATTTAGTTCTGCCTTTTCAAACCTGTTGAACCCCCATAGTGAATTTTTTCCTTCAGTTATGGCACTTTTCAGCTCCGGAATTTCTGTGCGACCTTTTTATACTTTCTTTCTCTTTATTTACACTCTTCTCCTGGTTTCCTTTAGTTTTTTGTCCATGGTTTCCTTTAGCTTTTTGAGCATATTTAAAATACTTAAAATCTTGTTCTAGAAAGTCCAGTGTCTCTGCTCTTTCAGTGAGTTTCTCTTTCTCTCTCTCTTTTTTTTAATTGAATGGACCATATTTTCTGGTTTCTTTGCATGCTTCATAATTTTTTGTTGATAACTGGACATTTTGAGTATTTTAGTATGGTAACTTTGTAAATCCCATTCTCCTCCCTTCAGGGTTTATTGTTGCTGCTTCTTGGGCTTATCTTTGTTTGTTTTAAGTGACTTTTCTAAACTATTTTTGAAAGGACTATATTTGTTGTCACTTGATCTTTGAATACTCTTCCATTCTTTGCAGATTGACTCTGTGAATGACCTGTCAATACTTAGATAGGCTATTTATAACTCTTTCTACAGTTCTTCACTTCGTACTTGCACAGAGTTGAAGGTCAGCGGGAGGTAAAACTCTGGGAACTCTTTTTCTCAGCTTGTTCCCTCCTCTGGGTACCTCTGCCCTTCTAGATTCCTTGGAATATATGGAAGCTTTTCAAAACCCTTAATATCCAAAGCATCTCAGTCCCAGCTTTTCCTCCCATGTTTTCTATCATCTCTATTGTTTGGCCCAATTGCTAGTCTTTCCTCTAGAATGGATTAGTTGGTTCATTTGCCTTTCAGTATTTTTGAGAAATGTCCTTCATAGCTGCTTGCTAACTCAGAGATAGTTCCGAGGTAGGCTAAACAAAAATAAGTCTTTTTTAGTGTGTTCTGAGACAGGTCAAAACACACACCGTTCTTTCAGAACAAAGTCTCTTTTGTTTCTCCTGGAGCCATGAATCCACATGAACAGTGCAGGCTGCTGTCTTCAGTTTTACCACTGAGATAATGGGGTAGGAGTAGCTCATAGGTGGGCAAAGGTATGTTAAAATATCATGAAGCTTTTCTGCTGTTAGTTGCTTTTTCGTGATTGACTTGTCTTTTGATTGTAGTAAACCTTGTGGTATTATCCAGAGTTCTGAGTTGAGTCTGATAATTTTTGCCAGTTTTTTTGGTGTTTCTATGGAGAGATGGGCTGTTAGAGGTTCCTATTGAGATTTCACTGATGTCCTTCTCTAGTCAACAATATTATTATTTTTTTTTTGACAAGTAAGATTGGCACTGAGCTAATATCTCTGCCAGTCTTCTTCTATTTTGTATATGGGAGGCCACCATAGTGTTGCTAGATGAGAGGTCTGTAAGTCTGCACCTGGGATCTGAACCTGCAAAGCCCGGGCAGCTAAAGCGGAGCGTCTGGAGCCAACCACTGTGCCACTGGGCCAGCCCCTGACCAACAATTTTTTGATACTCACAAAAACTGCATTAATAACTTATTAAAATTAAAAATGCAACAATGAAAAAAATGAATGAGGGCTGGCCAGTGGCACAGCAGTTGGGTGCGCACACTCCACTGTAGCAGTCTGGGGTTCGCAGGTTCAGATCCTGGGTCCGCGCCCACGCACTGCTTGTTGGGCCATGCTGTGGCGGCGTCCCATATAGGGTGGAAGAAGATGGGCACGGATGTTAGCCCAGGGCCAATCTTCCTCAGCAAAAAGAGGCAGATTGGCATTGGATGTTAGCTCAGGGCTGATCTTCCTCACAAAAAAAAAAAAAGAAGATGAATGAGATGGTGTAATTAGTATAATTAATAATTCAGTAGTTTGGGATTAAGGGAGAACCTGAAATAGTCTATGGAAAATAGTACAATAGTAAGATTTGGGCAAAATTTAGAGCATAACATATTGTTTTGTTTTGTTTGGATCAGTAATACAGAAGCATATAAAAGAAAAATACGATTATGATATTTAGATGATATAAATTACTTGAGAAATAATATTATATTGTCTATAAATTTTAATTAAATGCCTAGCAGAATGTCTGGAACGTAGTAGGTAGCTAATAAATAGGATAAAGTGACTTTAAAAAACATTTACAAAGAATGCTTGTTAGTTTAGGGGCAGATGAATCTTAATCTGGACTATATATAATCAGTATTTTGAGTTACAGTGTTCTCTCTTAACCTAGGAAAAAGATGTACATTCAGAAATCACATAGGGAACTCCTGAGAGACTATGAATACTAGGTCTTCATTCCCAAAGTAGAGCAAGCAACATGCCCTGAGAACACAGTTGTCTTCTTAGGTGATCCTGGTTCAGTTTGCCTTTCTTCACCCAATCCTCCTTCATACCCACTGTGGCAAATCTCTGACCTGACAGGAGTATGCAACCAGTGGTTGGAACTTGAACGTGATGCCGGTGCTGGATCAGTCTGTTCTCTGCCACATCAATGCAGACATCTCAGGCATGAAGGTTCCCTGGCTCTATGTGGGCATGGTATTCTCAGCATTTTGTTGGCATATTGAGGATCACTGGAGTTATTCCATTAACTACCTGCACTGGTGAGCAGGGCCCAAATGGCTGGGATGGATATCAAGACTCCCTACATATGCATGAGTATGTCCAGACTTTACATGTTTCCTCTTTAACCTGAGCAGGGGTGAGCCGAAGACCTGGTACGGGGTACCCTCCCTGGCAGCAGAGCATTTGGAGGAGGTGATGAAGAGGCTGACACCCGAGTTGTTTGATAGCCAGCCTGACCTCTTACACCAACTTGTCACCCTCATGAATCCCAACACCCTGATGTCCCATGGTGTCCCAGTGAGTACCTGGAAATAAGGGGCAAAACAGATTTAATGCCTACACTAGGGTGGGGAGGGAATGTGGGAGGACTTAATTTTGGAGTAAATAAAGTTATATGCATTTTAATGTGGAAACTACGTTTAGCATCACATCTCTCTTTCCGTTTATGTGTTTCTCTCAAGCTGTGAACCTATACAGACCTAGGATATCCTTAAGGGGAAGAAAAAGGAGAGATCAGATAATTACGTAACAACATAGAAGTAAAAACCAGGATTCTGGCGTTTTACTCTGCCTTCTAGTCTGGGATTGGTTTTTTGTTAACATTACTAAGAATAAATTCTAATTTTATAAAGCCTAAATGGGGGAGTGGTTTCATATTTGGGTATTTCCAGAATTGATTTATATCAGCCAGTTTTGCAGAAGAGAGTAAGGCAGTAATTTGTAGGACATAAAGTAGTGCACTGTCTTTGCAACACACTGCACTTTTTCTCATATGAATTTTTATAATATCTGGGTTAACCTCTACACAACTTTTTCATAACCTTTGTGTCCATCTCCCTCAGTTTTTCCATCTGCAAAAGTGGACTTGGCATCTTCAAGGCTCCTTTCCAGTTCTGATACTTTATAAGTTATTACTTGCACTTTTTTCTATTTTTTCCTAATATCACGGGAAAAGATAAGCCTCAGTATCGATGATAATGAAATCATACAGCTATGTAGTTATACCATTTGTCTTGAATCATAAGTCTTCTTACTGTTGTTTTTTGCTGCCACATATACTCAGCACGCATTCCCACCCATATTCAGGACTGTGCATTTCCTCTAGATTATCTAATTTGCTGTTTACAGTTATTGCTAGTATTGTCTTATCTTTTTATTTCTGTAAGATGAGTAATAGTCCTACTTTCATTCCTAATTTTAATAATTTGATTCTTCTCTCTTTTTGTTGTAGTTCAGCTACAGATTTGTCAATTTTGTTATTCATTTCAAGGAACTAGCTTTTAGTTTTGTTGATGCTCTATTGTTTTTCTCTTCTCTATTTCATAAATCTTCTTGGTGAATCAACCCTTTCCTCAGTGTGTAATGTCCTTTATCTCATAATAATTTTTTACTTAAAGTCTATATTGTCCGATAGTGTAGCTACTCCAGCTCTCTTTTGATCATTGTTTGCATGGAATATATTTTCCCATTCTTTTACTTTCAGACTGTTTGTGTCTTTATATCTAAATTAATTTCTTATAGACAAGATACAGTTGAATCAAGTTATTTATTTGTTCTGCCAATCTTTGCTGTTTTGAGTTTAATTTTAAAGTTAATATAGTTACCAATAAGGAAAGATTCCTTCTGCCATTTTATTTGTTTTCTGCATGTCATATCTTTTTTGTCCCTTAGTTCTTCTATTACTTTCTTTTTGTGATCAGTTGGTTTATTCTAGGGTATGGTTTAATGCCCTTTCCTTCTTTATTGTTTATTTTTAGTTATTTTCTTGATAGTTACTTTGGTGATTACAATTACTATTTTAATTTATAACAGTTTTGTTTGGATTAATACCAACTTAGCTTCAATAGTAAGATTCAAAAAACTTTGTTCCTGGGCCAGCCCTGTGGTGGTTAAGTGCACGCACTCTGCTGCTGGCGGTCCGGGTTCGGATCCCAGGCATGCACTGATGCACCGCTTGTCAGGCTGTGCTGTGGCAGCGTCCCATATAAAGTAGAGGAAGATGTGCACGGATATTAGCCCTGGGCCAGTCTTCCTCAGCAAAAAGAGAGAAGGATAGGCATGGATGTTAGCTCAGGGCTGATCTTCCTCACAAAAAAAACAAAAAACTTTGTTCCTGTGTAGCTCTGTGTCTCTTCCTTTATATTATTATTATTGCAGATTATCTTTATGCATTGTTTGCTGATTAACATACTTTTATAATTATTGTTTCATGCACTTTTCAGTTATAAAGAACAGAAGAGGCATAAGCAAAAAATACAATACTGATTCTTATATTTGCCTATATAGGTACCTTTACCAGTGTTCTTACTTTCTTTGTATAGCTGCTAGTTATACTCTAGTGTCCTTTCATTTGAGTCTGAAGGATCCCTATAGCATTTCTTACAGTGCATATGTGCTACAGACAAACTCCCTCAGTTTTTGAGTCTCGAGAAATGTCTTAATTTCTCCATTTTTTTTTGTTTGATCACTTAAAATATATTATCCCATGCTGTCTGACCTTCCTGATTTCTGATGAGAAGGCTGCTAATAATCTTATTGAAATCTATCATATGTTGAATTGCTTCTTTCCTGCTACTCTCAAGATTCTCTGTCTTTAGCTTTTGACAGTTTGATTATATGTGTCTTTTGAGTTTATCGTACTTGGATTGCATTGAGCTTCTTGGATTCATTCTTTCCTAAAATTTGGGAATTGTTCAGCTCTTATTTCTTCAAATATGTTTTCTGACTCTGTCTTTCTCCTCTTCTTTTGGGACTCCCATTATACATATATTGGTGCTGCTTGATGATGTCCTACAGGTTTTTTAGGCTCTTTTCATTTTTCTTCATTTTTTTCCCTCTGCTTCTCAGACTGGATAAACTCAATCAACCTGTTTTATTTTCAGTCTTCTATTGAAACCATCCAGTGAATTTTTTACTTCACTTATACTTTTCAGCTTCACAGTTTCTTTGTGTTTCGTTTTTATAATTTTTATCTTTTCATTGAGATTCTCTGTTTGAGGGGGCATCAGTCTCTTGTTTTTTTCAGTTCTTTGAACATTATTTATTTATTTTAGCCCATTTAAGAGAGCTGAATTTCAGTTGTTGGCTATTAAGTACAGCACCTCAGCTGTCTCAGGGATACTTCATTTATTAGGTCACACTTTGTTATTTCTTCATGTGCTTCCTAATTTTTTCTTAAAAACTGGACATTTTGAATAATATATTGTGGCAGCTCTAGAAATCAGACTGTATCACCATGATGCTCTTCCTGTATTTGTTGGTGTTTTTCGTCTTAATAGTTGTTTGTTTAGTGACTTTTCTGAACTAATTCTTTTTGAAGTTAAATACATTACATAACCGTTTTCCAGTGAACAGTTCAGTGTTTTAGTATATTACAGTGTTACATTTAGTACAATTTTAGTACATTTACAGTTTTGTGTGAACACCACCTTTATTTAGATCCAAAACATTTTCATCACCCCGAAAAGAAATCATGGACCCATCGAGGCAGTCCCCGTTTACCTCCTCGGCCTTGTCACTTAACTATAGATTTACTTTCTGTTTCTGTGTATTTGCCTGTTCTGGATATTTCCTATGAATAGGTTCCTACAATATGTGGCCTTTTGTGTCTGGCTTCTTTCACTTGGTATAATTTCATCATGGTTCGTCACACTGTAGCATGTGTTTGTGCTTCATTGCGTTTTATGGCTGAATAATGTTTAAGTGTTTTTTTATACTGCATTTTGTTTATTCATCTCTTCATGGACATTTAGGTTGTTTCCACCTTTGGCTATCTTGAATAATGCTGCTATGAATATTTGTGTACAAATAGCTGTTTGAGTCCTTGCTTTCGATTCTCCAGGCTGTATAACCAGAATTGGAAATGCTGGATCGTATGGTTTTATGCGTAACTTTTTGAGAAACCTCCACACTGTTTTTTATAGTGGTTGTACCAAATTACATTGGCAACAACAGTTACGAAGCTTCCAATTTCCAATTTTTCCACATCCTTGCCCACCTTGTTATTTTTCTTTTTTTAAAAAAAATTTTATTATATCCATTATAGTGGTGAGAAGTAATATCTCATGTGGTTTTAATGTGCATTTCCCTAGTGACTGATGATGTTGAGCATCTTTTTATGGGCTGAATCTTGTAAACTCTGAATTTTTTTTTCTCTGTTCTGTTAGCATGGTGATCATTTAATGTTAGGAAAGTTTTCCTTAAACCAAAAAGAAAGAGAAAAAAAAATATTCTCCCAGTCTTTACAGATTGGCTCTGTTTTGGGACCCTTTTTCAGTGCTTGGTGAAGCTGTTGAAAATTCTCCTTTAGCCCTTACCTCCTGCTTGGGCGGTGGAGCCTGAAAGTCAGCCAAGGTGGGAGCTTAGCGTTTTCTCAGGTCTTTTTGTAGGCCTTATCAATTCCTGGGAATAAATGGGAGCTTTTCAGGGCTCTTACTCTGCTACATATCTCTTTCTCTCTTTGTCCTGCCTTTTTCTTCCCAGGCATTTTAGAATTTCTGTTGTTTGTCTGGTCTCTTTTCTCTTACCACAAGTGGCTGTGGCTGATACATTTGCCTTTATGTACTTTCAACAAACAGAGCCTGGGAAGCCACTTCTGTTCTGGGGAAACTCTCAGGCAGGTGAAATGAAAAGAGGTTCTTGAACGAGTCTTTTCGGGAGCCATCAGACAGGTCAAAACACACTACCTCAGTCCGTTGAAAACAAGATTCACGTTATGCTTCCTGGTACCAGTAAGCTGCACCAGGATCTTGCACTAGTGTGTCCAGGTAGCTGCTGAGATTTGGTGGTGGAGTTGTAGGCAGGGAAGTTATGACACTACAGTGTGCTTTTACCAAAGTGTAGGGAAAAAAAATTTTGTAATGTCCTCCTTATATTTGTAGTTTGTGACTTTATTTTCCCAGCTTAATCATTGTATTAACAGAAGCATGAAATTTTGGAGTTTCTCTGTCATCATTTGTGAAGACATCCATTTTCTGACTTTTTAAATTTACATTATTTATTGGAGAAGTTAAGAATCTTCTTCACGAGTTAATGGATCATCCATATTTCTTTCTTGAAGTGCACATTGTTTATTTTTTTACTTTTCTCTGAATATCACTTTTAATGTTTACATTCTCGTTTTCTCTTTTAAGGCACATACATGAAGATAGAGCCTATGTCTCTTTCTACTCTTTCCCCACATTTATAACAAGACTGAAAGGCATTCTTATTCTAAAGTTCACATCCCATCGTTAGTCCTGACCCACACCCCCTTCTCTGTTTTTTTTTTCAGGTTGTCCGCACAAACCAGTGTGCAGGAGAATTTGTCATCACTTTTCCTCGTGCTTACCACAGTGGCTTTAACCAAGGCTACAATTTTGCTGAGGCTGTCAACTTTTGCACTGCTGACTGGGTACGTCTGGGATGTGGTGGCCTTACAGATAGAAAAGCATAAAGAACATGGGTAGGGTCACTGTGGAGAAGCTAAGCACTTTGATCTCGAGATGACCACACAGTCTTGAACTACTTGCAGCTACCTGCTGGACGCCAGTGCATCGAGCACTACCGCCGCCTCCGGCGCTACTGTGTCTTCTCTCATGAGGAGCTCATCTGCAAGATGGCTGCCTTCCCAGAGAAGTTGGACCTGAAGCTGGCTGTGGCTGTGCACAAGGAGATGTTCATTATGGTGCAGGAGGAGCGACGTTTACGAAAGGCCCTGTTGGAGAAGGTGGGTGGTAAGGAGCAGGGCTTAGGGATTCAGTGAAGTAGTCTGTGGAAGGGAGACAAAAACAGAAATTGAGTGAGTGCTCCATGCCTCACCTCGAGGTCATACATTTTGAAGTGGAAAGATAGAGACTGTATGTGTTTATATTTTTTTCTTCCGATTTCTCTACAGCTGTCCTTACAAGGTTGAGCCCACAGCAGGGTTCAGTGTTGGCTGAGGTGGGGTGTTCACAACCCTGCTCCTAGTCTTTACAGTATATGTGGGTTGAACACCTCCAGGGCATCACGGAGGCTGAACGAGAGGCTTTCGAGCTGCTCCCGGATGATGAGCGCCAGTGCATCAAGTGCAAGACCACGTGCTTCCTATCCGCCCTGGCCTGCTATGACTGCCCAGATGGCCTTGTCTGCCTTTTCCACATCAATGACCTCTGCAAGTGCTCGAGTAGCCGGCAGTACCTGCGGTGAGCTTGGGGCCTACTTGGAAGACACAGAAAAGGTTCTGGAGCTGGGCTAGATGTGGTTTTCCTTGCACCCTTCTTCCAGGTATCGGTACACCTTGGATGAGCTCCCCGCCATGCTGCATAAGCTGAAGGCTCGGGCCGAGTCCTTTGACACCTGGGCCAACAAAGTGCGAGTGGCTCTGGAGGTGGAGGATGGTCGGAAGCGCAGTAAGTGATGAGAAGTGGAAGGACCCATGGGCAAGCTCTATTTCTTTTTCTTCAGCACTCCCAGCCTTTCTCCTCCAGCTTTTTATAATGCTCCCTACCTCCTGCATCTTTTACTCTCTGTCCAGGCTTTGAAGAGCTAAGGGCCCTGGAGTCTGAGGCCCGTGAGAGGAGGTTTCCTAACAGTGAGCTGCTTCAGCGATTGAAGAACTGCTTGAATGAAGCAGAGGCTTGTGTCTCCCAAGTCCTAGGGCTAGTCCGTGGCCAAGAGGCCAGGTATGTTAGAGAAGAAGGCAAAAAAGGATGGCAATATGTGAAAATGGATAACAAAAATGATAGACCATAAACAAAGAATCCACATAGCAGAAGTTAACGTTACCTATGGCCATATTGGTGACCACATCTTACGTAGATAACCTGTTGTTGAAGAAGCATGGATCCAGCACTGGTTAAGTTATAGTGAGAATGGAGAGATAAGACACGAAAACAATGTAATATGAACTATAAATCATTGAAAATAGACAATTTCAAACATGAGGTGTTCCGTACTTTCACCTTGAATGACAATGGTAATGAAATGCAATAGAAAGATTGCAGTACTCTCCTACTTTTAGCAAATTTCATAAACGTATTAAGACATCAGAATTTCCACAAAATTTATTCTTGGCTGTGTAGGTCGATAAAATTTTAGAGATTGGAAAAAACCCTCAAATTGAATTTACCCATTGTTTGCCAAATGTACATATTACATAAGTCTACATTTCTGATTGAAAAATCAAGTGAATTATTATTTATATACATATGATTTGTAAATTTCAGATAAATACAAAAGCTGTTAATCATGTCAGTCATTTTTTTTAAATTTAGAGAATTTTTAAAAAATTAAATGTAGTACTAATAGTAATGAATTCTATTTTCATAGACAAACTCTTTCCCTTTTCTACTTCAAAAGAAATAAAAAGTTTCCCACCTTGACCTGGTGATACTCCTATTAGGTGGCGTGGGTTTTAATATTTATGACCTTAATCTATCTAAAGTTCTCATCTATTAAACTTTCTGGCCTCTTCAGTTCTTCTTGTAGACTGTTATACTCTAAGAGTACATCCTAGACCTTGTTACTTGGAACTGTTCTGCTTCTCACATGACGAACGCTCATTTCTTAATCTTATTCTATAGAGTATCCGTTATTATTTTGACCCTTCTATATCATCGCAAAACACTTCTTCTTAATCGTTCCATTCTGTTTTGCTTAAAAATGCTGGTACTTATTTGAATTATAATTAATAGCTTTATTATCTTTAGCCTCACTGTGAAAGCTGCTATTCTTATATCCTGTTGGCTGATTACTTTTATGTGTCAATCTTATTCTTCATTTTGAGCACTGTAGATCTGTTAAGTGAATTACTGTAGAAAATAAAAGTTATCTAGGGACCATCTCACATTTTTGTTCTCTCGAAAAGAAATGTTTGTATTTATTTTCATTCTTCTAAGTACTAATACCCACCACAGACGTCATACTATTACATTTCTTCAGAAACCTGGATTCTCTCTCTTTGTTATCTTCAGTGTTTTCTTTTGTACAAACAGTTTGTGTCAACTGTAAAATGTCCTTAAATCTTTTTTTATCTTAACTTATTGATTCAGAGTCCCTGAAGTTAGAAGACAACCTTGGAAGTATTACTGTAACATGGGGGAGAAATAAGAGTGTTGGATTTCTCAGAATGCATTAAGTATGCCTTACCGGGTTCACTGAGTGAGTCTTTTCTCTGTGACTTCTGTAGGATTGAAACCCCACAGCTGACCCTGACTGAGCTTCGGGTCCTTCTTGAGCAGATGGGCAGCCTGCCCTGTGCCATGCATCAGATTGGGGCTGTCAAGGTGAGGAGGGGCCTGGGAAGATTGAATCCTTTTTAGGAACAGATATAAGGAAGGTCAGATACCACAGAAGGTTGAGAACCTGATTTTTCTAAGTAGCTCCTTATAATATATCTTTCTTGGAAGTTATCGAGATGGGTGGTCCAATACTGTCTGTATTCTAATAGCTTATAGTACAAGCAGGTAATCCTGCCAAACAAAAGCAATTAAAGATACTAAACAGAGGGCTACATAAAAGTATAACTCTTTGGGATCAGAGAATATGAAGGATGTAGAGAGATTTTTTTCAAATTTTAGAGTCTCAGGAGGTTTTCTAGAAGGATAAGATGGTATTAAAGTAGGCCTGGAGAAGTAAATTTCAAATAATTTAAGGGGGATCTGTAGTAAACAAAAGACTTTTATTGATCTCAGGCCAATCACGTCTTAGGACATGGTTGAAGATAAGTATACATAAACAATATATGCCTATGAGAAAAGATGGAGAACAGGTCAAGGCTAGGTGGTTGAGTATCTAGATGGCTAAGGAATCTATTCTTTATGCTGTATCTCTGCAGGATGTCCTGGAACAGGTGGAGGCCTACCAAGCTGAGGCCCGGGAGGCCCTGGCCTCATTGCCCCCAAGTCTAGGGCTACTGCGGTCCCTGTTGGAGCGGGGGCAGCAGCTGGGTGTGGAGGTGCCTGAAGCCCATCAGCTCCAGCAGCAAGTGGAGCAGGCACGATGGCTAGATGAGGTGAAGCGAGCACTGGCCCCTTCAGCACAAAGGGGCTCCCTAGTCATCATGCAAGGGCTGTTGGTTACAGGCGCCAAGGTAGCTTCCAGTCCTTCTGTGGACAAGGCCCGGGCTGAGCTTCAGGAGCTGCTGACCATTGCAGAACGCTGGGAAGAAAAAGCCCTTTTCTGCCTGGAGGCCAGGTGGGACCCAGCCCTTCCCCATATGTATCCTGAGTCTAGTCCTCACAATTTGAGGATGATTCTAAGTATCGTTTTAGTGGGTGGCCTTGGCACCACACTCCCAGTTTAGGCATGTGGTAAAACCACACAAGATTGGTTTGACGTTTTATCCAGTCTCATATATGCCCTTTCTGTGTGAAGGCAATAATTGAGGAAATGTTCTTGGGTTGAGTTAGTTCTCAGATTATAGATACCAGACTTGACTTAAAAGAGATTCACATGTCTGCTTCAGTGTTTAGACAGTTCTTCAGATTTAGGGGATTGTTGCTCACTTATTCTGTTGAACTTTTTGTTGCTTATGCTTTTGGCAAGGAAACCTAGGACAAAAAAAATGTATATATACTTGTAACATTTAAGGATGGATTCCTCTTTTCCCAAACATTTTTAGGCAGAAGCATCCACCAGCTACATTGGAAGCCATAATTCGTGAGGCAGAACACATCCCTGTTCACCTGCCTAAAATCCAGGCACTCAAAGAGGCTCTGACTAAGGCACAGGCTTGGATTGCTGATGTAAATGAGATCCAAGTGAGGACCTTGTTTTCTGCTTTCCTACTGCAGGCTGGAAGAAAGGCAGTTCTACCTTAGACTTTTAAACTCAGTTGGCATGTGCTTGAAAGTGAAAGTGGCAGGTTGGAGAGAGGCTTGAAGGAGCTGAGGATATCAGGATAAGAACAACGAAAGGGAAAGCATATGTATGGGCCTAGAACTGAGCAGAAATTATCGACATGGAGGGAGTGAGACAAAGCAAACCAGAACAGAATAACTGGCCTTTTAAGTGGATGTTGTTTTCTGAGCTGGTGAATGTAGGAGTTCTGGGAGAAGAGTAGTTGCTGTCTCATTTTTTCCTTCAGAATAATCTATAGATTTTGCTTATGACTATGCATCATGATACTTTGCATTGCTCAGCACAATCGTAGAGTAAATGGTTGTTGACATAATTTAACTCAGCTTTCTCTTGCCCCTGTCTCAGAATGGTGACCACTACCCCTGCTTGGATGACTTGGAGGGCCTGGTAGCTGTGGGTCGAGACCTACCTGTGGGGCTGGAGGAGCTGAGACAGCTAGAGCTGCAGGTACTGACAGCACACTCCTGGAGGGAGAAGGCTTCCAAGACTTTCCTGAAGAAGAATTCATGCTACACACTGTTGGAGGTGAGACCTGGGACCCTGACCCACACCCTCTCCTGTCCCTGGCTTGGCTGTTGTGAGATAACGCATAGGGGAATATGGGGGACTGGAGGGTGCTGTGGAGGGGAGGAGAGCAGTTAGGAGGTAGGGGAATCCTGGCCATTCCTTCTCTGTCTGCCTGTCTCAGGTGCTCTGCCCATGTGCAGACGCTGGCTCAAACAGCACCAAGCGCAGCCGGTGGAGGGAGAAGGAGCTGGGATTATACAAATCTGACACAGAGCTGCTGGGACTATCTGCACAAGACCTCAGGGACCCAGGCTCTGTGGTAAGGGGCTTGGGCAGAGATGGAAGAACCTGGAGATGATAGTGTCTGAGCTGGGAGACCATGAGGAGACCACTTTGTCCCTGAGCCTCAGTTCTCCTGGTTTGGCAGTGGGATGTTAATGGCACCAGAGAAAGAGAGGGGATAGCCTGGTGATGTACTCTTCCCCCTGTCCTGGGCACGGCAGATCGTGGCCTTCAAGGAGGGGGAACAGAAGGAGAAAGAGGGTATCCAGCAGCTACGTCGCACCAACTCTGTCAAGCCCAGTCCACTGGCATCATCGACCACAGTCTCCTCTGCAACCTCCATCTGTGTGTGTGGTCAGGTGCCGGCCGGGGTGGGAGCTCTGCGGTGTGACCTGTGTCAGGACTGGTTCCACGGGCGATGTGTGTCGGTACCCCGCCTCCTTAGCTCTCCAAGGCCTAGTTCTGCCTCATCCCCACTGCTGGCCTGGTGGGAGTGGGACACCAAATTCTTGTGTCCACTGTGCATGCGCTCCCGGCGCCCACGCCTGGAGACCATCCTAGCGCTGCTGGTTGCCCTGCAGAGACTGCCTGTGCGGCTGCCTGAGGGTGAGGCCCTACAGTGCCTCACCGAGAGGGCCATTGGCTGGCAAGGCCGTGCCAGACAGGCTCTGGCCTCTGAGGATGTGACTGCTCTGTTGGGACAGCTGGCCGAGCTTCGCCAGCGGCTGCAGGCTGAACCCAGGCCCCAGGATCCCCCTACCTACCCTTCAGCTCCTGCCTCTGACCCTCTCAGAGAATGCAGTGGCAAGGATATGCATCAGGTTAGCTGCCCAGCCCAGCTCTTGTCCTTAAATTTCTATTTCCTAGCCCTAGCCCTATTTAGGCTCCAGCCCTATCCCTGGTCTGTAGTAATTAGATTCCTTTGGTCCAGCCTGCCTTTCCTGTTCTGCGTCCTCTCCAGATCCCTAGATTGTTCCCTGCTGTCAGCTTGTATCTGCCTTTCTCCTCCAGGAGGTGGAGGGTCCCAAGTTTGGAGCTGAGGGAGGAAGAGTAGGGGCTGGTTCTTCTGTATTCCTTCTTATTCTTAACTCTCCTTGTCAGGTTCAAGGGTTGCTGAAGAATGGAGACAATATGACCAGTCCTGAGAAGGTAGTTCTGGGGCAGGGCTCAGGTAAGAGAGGTAGGTCTAAGTGTGTGTAGCCTGTTGATAACCACCAGAATGACCCATGTGGTCCTCCGGTCTGTTAAGGTATTGGGGATAAGACCAGGGGCAGCCTCTAACTCAGCCTCCCCCCAACTCCCCAGACCTGGAGCTGCTGTCCTCGTTGTTACCACAGTTGACTGGCCCTGTGTTAGAGCTGCCTGAGGCAACCCGGGCCCCTCTGGAGGAGCTCATGCTGGAGGGAGACCTGCTTGAGGTGACTTTGGATGAGAACCACAGCATTTGGAAGCTGCTGCAGGCTGGGCAGCCTCCAGACCTGGAGCGGATCCGTACACTTCTGGAGGTGAGGAGAGGAGCTTGGGTGGGGCTAGGAAGGGCCAAGCAGGCAGGGAATCCAGGCCTGACCACTGCCCCACAAGTCTTTTCTGCTTGTCTATGTGTAATTGTAGCTGGAGAAGCCTGAGCATCAAAGAATTCGGACAAGGGGCCGGGTACTGCAGAAGCGCCAGCGGCGCCAGCGCAAAGTACATCAGGATGGAAAGAATGAGGATCTTGTTCAAGAAGAGCTGGAGTCAAAAAAGGCCCGGAGCTCAGGGATTAAGCCTGAGGAGGGCCAAGAAGATGAAGACTTTGAGGAGACGGATCGTGAAAATATATTCCTGATACCCCCTACAGACCATAGCCCCATCCTGAAAGGGAATCCAAACAGCTTACAACAGAAGGATTCAGGTCCCACAACCTCTTTTCCTTCTTTAACCCCTTTGCTACACCTGTCTTATCCTCAGCAGCAAGAGTTGTGACAGCAGCTCAAAAGGTTTTTTTTAATCCCACTGACCTGGGTCCTGGACCTTGTTTCCTATCTAGAATTTGTCACTTCAGAGTTTTGATATCCTAACTCCTAAAGGAAATGTTTTAAGGACAAAGGTCCTAAGGACAAAGAACTATATGCCATTTCCCAGAAGTCTCTTCTCAGCAACATTACTGGCACTAGTATACAATAAAAGATTTCCTAAGCCAGTTTCATGCTAGACTGGGGCAAATAAAACTTGATAAAGGCAAATGAATGACTTCCTTTTTTTTCCCTCCCGTTTGTTCTTCTATTGCTTTTTCTTCTTTCCTTATATCTTTATTTGGTGCTTCACGGCTTCTTGCACCTTCATTCTGCCTCCTTTTCATTTCTCACTTTGCCTTACGTTTTAAGAAAAGACATTGTGTGAGGTAATTACTTGTTAAGGCCACAAAGAATAGAGCAAAACAAGAAGTTCTTGGTTCAAGCTGTTGTATATTTTTAATTTGATTCCTTTTGTTAAAAATAAAAGAATAATGGGTGTGTTTTAAAACTATGGATCTGATTTGCACTTCTTGGAATATAGAAGTCAAGGACTGAAGTTGAGAAAGTTAAAAACATAGTTTTAAAATCCATCCTTTTTTTGCTGGAGTTCAGCGAGTGTTCATTTTCATATGAGGTACCATACTTAGGTCAAGGTTCATTCTTTCCTGTATGGATTCCGGTTGTTCCAACACCATTTACTGAAAAGTTAATTCTCTCTGCCTTGAATCCCTTCATTATTCCTTTGTCAAAAATATGTTGGTTCTACTTGTGTGTATCTATATCTTGTTCTGTTCCATTGTTGATCTATATGTCTCTTCCTTCAGCAATACTCCATTGTCTTTGTTACTGTAGCTTTTAGTAAGTGTTAGAATAGAGTAGAGTGATCCCTCCTGCTTTCTTCTTTGTCAAATAGTTTTAGCTAGCCTAGTACCAAACTCTCTTTCTATAAGCAGTTGGCTCTGAGTCCTAAATCTGATAAAATTGAGCACGTTATTATACTTCTCAAATTATACTTCTCATCATTTTGTCTTTCAGATGATAAATACAATATCTGATCTAATACATTTGTTGTAAAAAGTCAGTGAGATCAATGTGTATTTCAAGCAAAACCAGTACAAAATCATTAATCAGTTTAGATTTCCTGTGTCTGTGGGTTATCCTATTACATAAACTGTATTGTACTTCTCTCAGCCTCTTTCAGTAATGTCTGTCAAATGATGACTCTCTTTCAGTCAGTGCTTTCCCCTCTATTCCTGTTGACCCCAGTCAGTGTCGACCTCATGACTTTTCTGTATAGAATTCTATGCCTGTAATTATTGCCAGCCTTTTTGATGTCATCCATTTCTCCTCCTCGCTTTTCCACTCTGGCAGGTCATTCTAAAGCATAGTTGTGTTACTGAGAATCCTGATCTTAGTCCTTTACCCCAGTTTTAGCTTCTTTTTCTCAAAAAAACCATGATGTCTTACTGCAACATAGGAATCAGGTAAAATAAATAGAAAATCTTGATGATATGTTAGCTAAATATAAGAAGTATTTCCTAGACTTTTTTGTCTTTTTTCCTTCTCTCCTACAGATGTGGCAAAAGGGCCTGTAATTCTCGTTGGGCCCTCTGAGAATGTGTGTTAATTGTCCAAGGGAGTATTTTTTAAATACAGCATTTATTCCCTGTATTTTTGTTCCCCAGAGTTTATATGTGCTCTTCACCATTTGAGAATCACTTTTTGACTGAAAGTACTGATGATGTATTGAAGGAATTGAGAGCTTTTGCCTACAGTAATCTCACTAAGTGCTCAGTCACAAATTATTGACCTCGTCCCCAGGAAGGAGGCAACCCAAAGTCACACAGTTCTGTATCTTTTCGTAGGTTGCCTCTACTAGTTGCTCTATATTCGTTTTACTTGATGAGCAAGTTTTAACACAATTGAGATCAAACACAAAGATGCAGTATTAACTTTTGCATGTAATTGCTGATTTGCCTTAAGATTATAGGTTGAATTAATTAAGAAACATCAAATCTGCAGCAAACAAATTCTCCAAGCTATTTAATGTTCTGTAACAGTGACTGAGGCTTAATTATTCTGTTTTAGGAAAATTTTAATTTTGGTATCTTGGACTCAAAAAATTGCAATAAAACTTTACCACGGCTAAGCCATCAAATTGCTATGTGGTAGGGCAAGTAGGCTGTTCAGCTTCTGTTTGTGACAAAAATGCGTGAAACTGATGATGTTTAAGTTCATGAGCATGTGTAAAGTTCACTATTGACATTGGTGGTACAGCAACATATACATGCAAATATTTTCCGCAGAGTGCCTGCAGATGAGAAATACAATGAATAACCATAGCCTTTAAACACCTGTTTTCAAGGGCTTTGTAAATTTGTCTATCTTATTCACAGATTTTTATCACCTTTAGTTCTAGAATATCTTGGCAGGTTCTACTTTAGGTTTCACTGTATTTGTTTTCTCAATTACTCTAAAAGTATTCTTACGTATATCTGTTCCATACAGACTATTAATAAAGGCTCATTCTTTAGTTACCACCAACTTGATGGTGGCTTCTCAAAAAAAGCAAAAACAAGTAATAGTAGTAATGTCTGTCACCTTAATATTCAAAGAAATCCACTCAAAATAATTCCCCTTGTTTTAATTGACTGTTGTTTCTCTAAGTGTCCTCAACCTTTGACTCTTCTCTCTGAAAGGCTAGTTATCTTAAGTCTTTTCTCTGGACACGTTTTTTCAACTACTGCTATCAAACACAATTTAATGTTTGTAAATAACACTGTGATATTTATTATTTTTATGAAGAAATTCTGCTATCCACATTCTATTTTAAATTTTCTACTTTTTCAGACATTGTTTTCCTGTGGGTTGGACATATGAGCGCTTAATCTGGTAATGTCAACGTAGGTTGTATTCTAACAGGTATCATATCATTGCATAATGAACAGCACTTTGCCATCTAATTCAATAACATGCATTTAGATGTGTGTACCATATCTGAATGCAACATCCACTTTTTGTGAAGGGGTTTGCACTAACTAGTAATAAGCAAAAAATAAAATGAAGCCTTATAACAATAGGTATGGCACTTGAAATACTATCGAAAGTTACTACTCAGTTACTGTGATTTGTAGTGTTCCAAGCAGCAGTGCAAAAGAAGGAGCTCCATACACTAGATTTTAGCTCCTCAGCCCTCCACATGTAAATGAATGGGCATGGCTTTGTTCCAGTATAATTTTCTTTCTGACCACAAATTTGAATTTCATGAAATTTTCACATAACAGGAAAAATTTTTATTTTTTCCCCAACCATTTAAAAAAGTAAAAATAGCTGACAGGCTGACTGGCTATGGGCCATAGTTTGTTGATTCCTGGACTAAGAGACCAGTTAAAATAAGTATGTCATTAAATCTGACTAAACTTTGTCTCAAGCATCCAGATTTCTTAAGCCTTTCCACTTTGTGCTCTGGTTGACAAAGTTCTTTTTAAGTAGAACTAAGGGGTTTTTATTTTGTTTTTTTCCATGGGACTTTTCTTTTCACTGTTTTTTCCTTAATAACTAGCCACTGTTTCCCCTGCAGCTTTCTTAGATAGTGATTATTATGTGCCATTGAAATACACGTTTCCTTTGGCTTTCACAGTTCCCTCCCAAATGTGATTTTTGCCTCCTTCCTAAAAATTCCCATGTCTGGTTAGTGTATGCCTTAAAATCTGCCTCTCGCTCCTTCCAATTATACACATAAGTAAAATCCCAACTCGGCCTCTGCATCCTCTATCCTGACCCTTACCACTCTTGGATGTTTTTACTCCATCATAACTTACCACTGTTTGTTTATCCTACTCATAGGCTAATCACTGTGCCCGTGTCCTCCATCCCAGCCCTGACCATTCTAATGTGTTTCCTCCGTCATGTCCAAGATCACACAGTTATATAAATAAGCCAAAAATGGCCTTTCTGTTTTGACCCCTGGTTTATTTCTTCGCTACAGTAGCTCCAAATCCATTGGCAACAGAATCAAATTTTTGTGTATCTAATTATTTTAAAAATAGCTCAAACAAGCAGAATTTATGCATTTAGATTTTCCTGATTTGTAAATACTGTAAATCTTCACCCAGCCATTTGGAGCTATCTGACCCGGCGGATCCCTGCAGCATTGCTGAGCAACATCACCCAGACATGCCTTCTCTGGAATTCCTTAGCGTCTGCATGGTAGTCCCTCTGCCTTAATTCTCATGCAGTGAGGATCTTCCCTTCTCATAAAATACTCTCCAAGTACCACCCAATAAAATATCTTGTGTGTTACTGCCTGTCATGGTCATATTTTTTTCCTTGCCAGCCCCCCAAACCCTTTAGTACCCCACAACCAGCCTGCCAGTGTTACCTCCATCACAGCCCTGATCACTTCTGTGTATCCTCAGTTTCAGCTTGACCAATGAGTCTGTATCTCCTCTTTCACTGCCAATAGCAGTTACATAAATGAGCCAATGTTGGCTCTGTTGTATGATCCCTCTTTATTTCTCATTGCGTGCTGAGACCTGGTATCTCAAATGTGAGTCAGTGCCAAATTTGTTTTTGTACATTCAGTTATTTTTCTAAAAAGCCAAATAGCAGCTTTTTAACCATGTAGATTTTTCCTTCTTTACATAAAATGTCAACTTGGCCTCTGTATCTTCGAACAGATCCCTCAAACCTCACCCTGCATCTGTTGGCTATGGGTATGGCAAGCCAAGGCTGCCTTATAAGACCTCAAGCTGACATTGCCCCCTAAAGCACAACTTGAAGTCCTCAGCCCCATAAAGCACATGCAGCAAGCAAAATCCCAGTCTTTTTGTCTGAGTCCAGTCCAAGCACAAGCTTCCTTCAACAGGGAGCTGTTTTCTTCATCAGAGCCTCGATTAGGGGTTGACTTCTTTTCTCCATGCCCAGAGGAGTCCAAGAGCAGGGTTTGATGAGGTAAGTGGCCTGAGGGGTACTGAGGAAGAGTATTTGGACTGGTTGCCTGCCCTCTGCTGATGCTTGCTGCTCTTGGTAAGTGTGTCAAATAGAGCCCTGGAAAGAGAGGTGGGCAGGGACTGGCCTGGGGCACAGGGTTGGAGAGGGCTTCAAAGGCTGTGAGCTCAGACCCCTGAGGCCTGTGGCCCTAGTCTTTGAGCATTTCTGAAACCACAGGATTTCAGAAGCCAAGCCTGGTGAGAGCAAATGGGAGACTGCCTGGAACTGGGGATGGCAGATGTCTCTTGTGTCTGGGGTGGACAGCAGAGTTCTGTTAGGGCTGACTTGCCATATGCCTTCCTGTTAATGTAGCCAGAGGGGAGCAAGGCAGGAGGAGGAGGGCAGCCTGCTCTGCTCAGATAGCCCCTACTGGGGGGAGTTGGAGGAATGTCAGTGTGGTGGTCTGGCTTTGTTGGTTGTGCAGGGCCAAGAGACCAGGAGTGCAGTGTTGGGTGAAGAGTCAGGCTAGAGAGGCCTTCAGGAATCCTGCAATTTGTGTTGGTGAGAAGTAGATTCTTCCTTGGAGCTGAGTATGGCAAAGCCTGGCATCGAAGCCAGGCTCTTGAGGCCCCCAGAGGAGCCTGTGGATGTTTATGGCCTTACCATACTAAATGCATCCTATCACTTGTGTCTTTTTATCTGCAAAGCTAAGAAGGATCAGGACACCTAGAAGTTCTGAGTGCTAAAGATTTTGCCTTCTGCTTGGCAGCTGTGGAATCTGCCTTCCAAAACCTTCCTCCTCTGTTTCCCTCTTCCACTACTCTACTGAGGTGTGTGAGACTCTTGGTCCACAGGCAAAGACTCTTTAGTCTTTGTCATCCTCCTGCACACCAGACTCCAGCAATTCATGCCAGCATTCATGCTTTTAATCAGGGGCTGTTGTCCCCAACTTCCTCCAGCGTAGTCTGTATCCACATGCCTTAAGCTGCTTTCTCAAGCAATGTCTTCCCTCTCTATCACTGGCAGGATTTCTGAGAACAACTGTCTCTTTGCTTCTGGTTCCCCATTATATAAACTGCAGGTGCACTGAAGTTCCCAGGAAAATAAATGGGCCCTCTCCCCATTGATGTGCTTGTTGCTGGGGCTCTCAGGATAGGACAAGTCACTTTCAGTAAGTGCAGGGTCCCCTCGCAAAGAAAAGGAAAACAAAACATCCCAGGAGACATTCTTTTGTCCCACAGCCAGTTGGCAAGAATCAGATCTGAAAAGACTTCAAGAGATCTTCATTTAAATTCCTGGGCAGAGTCCCAGGGCAATGTCTTCATATTTTGGTGGAGCTCCAATCACAACCACCCATGCCTTGGGAGCCAGCCTTGGAATTTCACCTGAGCATCTCCCTTAGAAGCTCTCTTCTTTTTCCACCAGGCGCTGCCCATGAGCAGGATCCTGGTCTGGGTTGAGGGTGGGAGCTGGGGAGGCAGGCCAACAGGTTCTGAGGAAGCACGGCTGGTGCTGAACCGGTGGCTGGCATCTGCTAGTAAGTCGGAGAAGGTGGGAGCTGGGCAGGATGAGAGGCCAGGGCAATGGACTAGCTGCGTGGGATGGATGGAGGAGGTACAAACTCCTGAGCTTGCCAGATCTCATGGAATCTTGGAAGCCAAGCCAGAGATGACCTGAAAGTCTTGGGATGGGAGAGGGCCGCAACCGGGCGTCTATTGTGCTCTTTACTGTGGGAAGAGTAGCGTAGCAAGGCACTGCGAGGACTGGCTCGCTGTGTGTGTTCCTGCTTCCACTGACAACAGGGTTGTAGGACCAAGAGAGAAGGAACAACACGGAGACTTGCCACCATGGGCAAGGAAATGGTGAGCAGGCAATGCTTTGGTCTGGACACTGCGCTGATGCAGCTGGAAATGGACATGAAGAGCTGTGCAGCAATGGTTCTAGAGGCGCCAGGCCAGAAAAAACAACTACCATCAGTCGTCTTATGTTTTCTGATCTGGAAGCTAAGCCAAGTTGTGTCTGTTTAGTACTTGAATGAAAGTTCCTCTGGATACTGTACACCATTGCCTTTGGCAACCTGTCGGTCAACCGTCTCTTTGACTTTTAATGTGGCCACCTCCCCCACCACTGTGAGAATACAGCCAAACACCTCTTGCTGCTCTGCCCTCTTGCTCCACAGTCCTGGAACATGTTGCCTTCTCTAGCCTACTGCCACACAGGCATGCAGTATGGTTCTACCCCTTCATCCTCACAACCCCAAATATACGGCACAGTTCCAAGTAGGTGTGAGAAAAAATATCCTACTACTAGGTCTCTTCTTGCATATTAGCTCCCAGTAATTTACATGCATGCCCCAACCAGCAAAACAGGAGAGTTTTTTTTTTTTTAGAGTGTTTCCTGGAGGCAGCATATTGTTGGTCTTGTTTTTTTTTTTTTTTTTTTATTGATGTTTTAAT
>JAQQSS010000042.1:2658548-2671371 GCA_028646465.1 Rhinoceros unicornis | reverse complement strand
TTTTGTCTTTTTTTATGGCTGAGTAGTATTCCATTGTATATATATATGTTGGTCTTGTTTTTTAATCCATCCTCCACACTGTGTCCTTTGATTGGAAAATATAATCCATTTACATTTAGAATGATTATTGATATTTGAGGGCTTGATACTACCATTTTATCTCTGGCTTTCTGGTTGCTCTGTATTTCCATTGTTTCTTTTACCTTGTATTTCTGTATGCCATTTCGGTTTGATGGTTTTCTGTGATTTTTTTCTCCATTTTCTTTTTATTTATAGTTTGTGATTCTGCTCTGAATTTTTGTTTTGTGGTTACCACGAAGTTTGTATAAAAGATCTCCTAGATGAGATAGCCCATTTTCTAATAGCCTGTTATTGCCATTAGCTTATACAAGTTCCATCCCTTTCCTCTTCCCCTGCTTTATTTTTGTTGTTACAAATTATTCTTTTTTGTATAGTGGGTTTTTGACTAAACTGAAGTAGTTATAGTTACTTTTGATGCTTTCTTTCCCTTTTTCTTTTATGTCATAATTAAGTGTTTGCTAACTTGTTTTGATACAAAGCTGCAATTCTCTGATTTTGTCTATCTCCTTGCTCAAAGCTGTGTAAACCTTTGCCTTGTGTTTCAGGTAGAAGGTCTCCCTTCATCATTTCTTATGAGGCAGGTCTAGTGGTGCAGAACTCCCTCAGATTTAGTTTACCTGGGAAAGCTTTTACTTCTCCATCGTATCTGAAGGATAATATTGCCAGATAGAGTATTCTTGGCTGAAAGTTTTTGTCTTTCAGTATTTTTGAATATATCATTCTATTCTCTCCTATCCTGTAAGGTTTCTGCTGATAAATCCACTGGAAGCCTGAGAGGGCTTGCTTAGTGGATTTTCCTCTGTCTTGCTACCCTTAATATTTTTTCTTTGTCAATGACTTTTGGTAATTTTGATATAATGTACCTTGGAGAAGGTCTTTTTACATGTAGATTCTAATTCTAATTAGGAGTTCTGCTGGCTTCAGGTACTTGTATATCCAGTTCCTTCCCCAGGTTTGGGAAGTTCTCAACTATTATTTCTTTGAAGAAGCTCCTTGCTCCTTTCTCCCACTTTTCTCCCTCTGGGATACCTACAATCCTTATGTTGCTTTTCCTGAGTTGGACATTTCTCAGAGGATTCTTTCATTTTTTTAAAATCTTAATTCTCTCTCCTCCTCCACACAAACCATTTCTAGGTTTCTATTTTCCAGCTTTCTAAAACTCTCCTCCATAAGGTCTGCTCTATTTTTACTGCTTTCTACATTTTTTTTTTTTAAATCTCATTGTGTTCTTCATATCCAGAATTTCTATTTGGTTTTTTTAGAGCTTCAATACCTTTGGTGAAGTATTCCTTCTGTTCATTAATTTCATTCCTGAGGTCATTGAACTGTCTTTCTGGGTTTTCTTGTAAGTTGTTGAGTTTCTTTATGACAGCTATTTTAAATTCTCTGTCATTTAGATTGTAATCTTCTGTGACTTAGGTTTGGTTTCTGGAGACTTGTCATTTTCCTTCTGCTGTGCAGTATTACTGTAGTTCTTCATGGTGTTTGATGATTTGATCCTCTGTGGGTACATTGGTGGTACTAATCACCTTTCCTTATTTGGGTATGGCTTTGGGTATTTGGCTCTGTTCACCTGGGTCTTGTGTTCCTCCACAGGCTTTCCAGGGGCTCAGATGCTGTTGTTCCGTGCACCACCTTGCTGCTGTTCCCCAGTTGTCTGGGGATGCTGGTTGCACTGCTGCCAGGGGTGATGGGTTTGTGGGTGTTGTTATTACTGATGGGGGCCCAGGGACCTGGGCACTTGTATACAGCCTCTGCTGCTGGTGGAGCTGGTGTCAGGGGTGTGGCTACTGGGGGCTGGTGCTCCTGCCCTGTCGGCTTGCAGTTGTGCTAGTTGGGCCACTGCCTCTGCCACTGCTCCACTGGTCATCGTGGGGTACGGCTGATGCCCTTCTGCTGCCATGACCTGGCAGTGTTTGCATGCACGTGCATATATAAGGCTGTCACTAACTGCTGCCACTGCTCCAGGGGAATTTACGCATGCACCAGGCCACCAATGGCCACCACCACTGCTCCTCTGCCAGCACCCTTTGTGTGTTCATGTGCACACAGGGCCACTGGCCACTGATACCACCTCCCAGGTATTCGCAGGAGGTTTGTTCAGGTGCATGGGGCCGGGCTGCCATCACCTTCACTCACAGTCACGCAGGCTGCTGTATGAATATATGCACTCTGAATCGCTGTCCCTGAGGGTTAGTGAGGGGACTGCTCCCCTAGTTCCACTGCTTTCTTGTGGTCCAGTTCACTCACCTTCAGATGTATAGCTGCCTGGATCTCTCAGGCATCCTGTTGTGCTGTGTAGGGAATCCCACATTGGTCAAGAGATGTCTGTTTGGTTGTAATTTAGAAGGGAAAGACAATGATGCTCCATCATGATGCTGACTTCACTCTCTCTTTAGCATTCTTGTAGGTCTGTGTGCTAAAAATCATCTATATACTATACTAATCATCACCCTCAGCTTTTGTCTCTCAGTTAGTTTTTTTCTTGTAGTTGATTTCTAGTTTCATACCATTGTGGTCAGAAAAAATTCTTGATATGATTTCAATCTTCTTGAATTTATTCAGACTTGTTTTGTGGTTTAATATGTGATTTATCCTGGAGAATGTTCCATGTGCATTCAAAAAGAATGTGTATTCTGCTCTTTTTGGATGGAATATTCTGTATATACCTACTAAATCCATTGGGTCTATTGTGTCATTTAAAGCCAATGTTTCCCTATTGATCTTCTGTCTGGATGCTCTATCCATTGATATAACTGGAGTGTTAAAATCTCCTGCTATTATTGTGTCACCATCACTCATTTTATGTCTGTTAATAATTGCTTTATGTATTTAGGTGTCCCTTTGTTGGGTACATAGATATTTACAATGTTATATCTTCTTGTTGGATTGTTCCATTTTTAACGCCCTTCTTGTCTCTTAACCTTTTTCTTTTAAAGTCTATTTTGTCTTATATAATTATTGCTACCCCAGATTTATTTTCATTTCCATTTGCATGGAATATCTTTTTCCATCCATTCACTTTCAGTCTGTGAGTGTCTTTAGATCTGAAGTGTGTCTCTTGTTGACAGTGTATGTATGGGTCTTGTTTTTTGTCCATTTAGCCACGCTATGTCTTTTGGTGGGAGCATTTTGTCCTTTTACATTTAAAGTAATTATTGCTAGGTATGTACGTATTGACATGTTGTTACTTGTTTTCTGGATGTTTTTGTAGTTATTCTGTGTTCTTTACTTCTTCTCTGGCTCTCTTCCCTTATCATTTGATGACTTTCTTAAGTGTAATGTTTGAGTTCCTTTCTCTTTATTTTTTGGTTTATTATAGGTTTTTTGTTTTTGGTTGTCTTGAGGTTCATGTATAATAACCCATGTAAATAGCAATCTGTATTAAGTTGATGGTCACCTAAGTTCAACTTCATACTAAACGCTACACTTTTACTCTACACCTTCTACGTTTTATGTTTTTGACATCATATTTCCCTACTTTGATTTTGTGTAGTGCTTACACTTTTGTTGTAGATATAGATGATTTTAGCACTTTTGTCTTTTGTTCTTCATACTAACTGTATAGGTGGTTGATCCACTACTTTTACTGTGTATTTGCCTTTATCAGTGATGTTTTTTCTTTGCTAATTTTCTTACACCTATTTATAGCCTTTTCTTTTCCACTTAAAGACGTCCCTTTAACATTTCTTGTAAGGCCAGTTTAGTGGTGATAAACTGCTTAGTTTTTGCTTGTCTGGAAAACCCTTTATGTCTCTTTCCATTCTGAATGATAACTTTGCCAGGTAAAGCATTCTTGGCTGTAGGTTTTTTCCGTTTAGGATTTTGAGGTATGTTGTGTCACTCCCTACTTGCCTGAGGTTTCTGGTGGAAAGTCAGCCGGTAGCCTTACGTAGTTTCCCTTGCACATAACTTGTTGCTTTTCTCTTGCAGCTTTTAGGATTCTCTCTTTATCTTTAATTCTTTATCTTTATCTTGCAGCTTTAGGATTCTCTCTTTATCTTTAATTTTAATTATAAGACATCTTGGTATGGGCCTCTTTGGGTTCACCTTGTTTGGTGCTCTCTGTGCTTCCTGTACCTGGATGTCTGTTTTCTTCCACAGATTAGGGAAATTTTCAGCTATTACTTCTGCAAATAGGTTCACCATCCTTTTTTCTCTCTCTTCTCCTTCTGGGATACCTATAATATGGATATTATTGACGTTGTCCGAGAGGTCCCTTAGACTGTCCTCATTCTTTTACATTTTTTTTCTTTTTTCTGTTCAGCTTGAGTGATTCCTCCACTCGTTTGTCCAGATTGCTGATCCATTCCTTTGTGTCATCTACTCTGCTGTTGATTCTCTCTAGTGAATTTTTTATTCCCATTATTGTATTCTTGACTCTGATTCATTCTTTCTTATATTTTCTAATTCTTTTTTGAAGTCTTCACTGTGTTCATCTGTTCTTCTCCTACGTTAAGTGAGCATCCTTATGACTGTTATTTTGTCATCTTTATCAGGTGGAGTCTATCTATCTGTTTATCTCTGTTTTATTTAGTTCTTTTTCTGGCTATTTGTCCTGTTCTTCTATTTGGAACATATTGCTTGTCATGTCACTTTGCCTACTTCTCTGTGCTTATTTCTGTGTATTGGATAGATCAGCTACATCTCCCAGTCTTGGAAATGTGGCCTTTTGCAGAAGATATCTTATTACGCACAGCAGCACACACCCCTCTTGTCACCCAAGCCAAATGCTCCATGGGTATCACATGTGTGGGCCGTATGTGCCCTTTTGTTTTGGCTGGGCTGCTATTGCTGCAGGCCTACGGTTGGCTGCCCTGGATCCCAGGCTGGCTGGTTGCAAGGCCCAGCCATGTGGCTTGTTGAGAGGTCTAGCTGTGCGTGACTGCTTTGAGGTCACTGGTGGGTGGGGCAGCCCCTGGTGTGGCTGGTTGCCAAACCTGGGGGCATGTAACTTCTGTAGGCCTACTGATGTGGCTGGCTACACTGCACCTGGATGTTGCTAGCTCACTCTTCTGTGGGGCAGGGCTCCAGCTTGGGCAGGTTATGCAGCCCAGGGACATGTAACTGCCTCAGGTGCTCTATTGGGCGGGGGCAGACCCCTGTGCTAACAGGCTATAGGAAAGATTCCAATGGTGCCTTCCAGCAGAGCTAGTCGGCATGACTGAAATAGGTCACCAAGATGTCTGTCCCTGGTGTCTCAGTCACTGTAGAGTAGTAGTAGCCTCCTCCCGCTTCTCAAGGATGCACTCTGAGTTTAGTAAGCGAGTCTCTAATACCAATGGATTATGCACTTTTCTATTTGGTGTTTTTGTGCTGGTTTCAAGGTCAAGTGAGTCTGTGTGTGTGCCCTTTAAGAGCATATTTTCCTTTTGATACTGAAACTCTTAATCTCAAGTCCGTCTCACTGATGCACAATAAACCAATCACTGAGATCCCACTGCTTGGGGATGGAGAAAAGTTTATTCAAATTTGCCAAAATGAAGGCAGAAGGATAGGTACTCTCAAATCTGCCTTAACAACGAAGAAAGCATAGGGTCTTTATAGAGCTAAGGGACTTGAGAGGAGTGTTGGAGAAACAAGGGGATTTCTGTGTTTCTTTCTCCCCAGATAAGCTCTTGGGAAACCAGACTTCTGGGCATCAGCAGCAGCTGAGGGCTGGTTATCTGGTGATTGTAACTTCCTTAAAAGCATTCTCATTCTTCTGCAAAACAAGCTCATAAATCCTTGTGACCCTTGAGTCACCCCTCAGGTTAAATAAGAATACAGTATATTAACAACCTTATAATGATGCATGGATTAAGTTCTTTTCATCTGTGTCTCTGTTGGGAATGAAGTCAAAGGGTAACCATGTTCTTATCAAATATTTACAGTAACTCTCACATACCCAGCCTCACTTTCCCTGTAGTTTTATGGTTTTCCTGAGTGTATTCCTCACTGCTTTTCAAAGCCAATTGTTTTGAGGTTTTGTCTCTTGTGCTAGATCTAAGGTCTGGGGTACCTAAAGCAGAGCTTGACTCCCCTACTCCTCCAGAAAAAGCTCCGTACCTATGAGATTGCTCCCAGCTATGAATCATTGCACCTAGGGAGTGTTTTTTGCCTCAGCAGGACTGGGTATGTGTCTCTTCTACCCCTATACATATTGTCACTTGTTGTGGAGGTTCTTTTTATCCATTTTTCAGATCTCTTTCAGACACAACTGCTCCACAGGTAGATGTACGTTCGTTGTGTCCATAGGAGGAGGTGAGCTCAGGATCCTACACTACCATCTTCCAAATTCCACCCATTTGTTTTTCAGTGTTTTGGACATCACCCTGTGTAGGCACTCTTTGACCCTGAAAGAGTCTGGAGTTAGGCACGACAAAGGCTAGACCCTGGTGTTGGTGCTTCAGAGAGCTTCCAGGCAGTGCTAAACAAATAAACACATTTCCTTCAGAACAAGGTCCACTGTGTTCTCTCCTGAGCCAGGAATATGGACTATCATCTTCAATATCCTTGCCATATTGGGGAGGGAGGTGGGACAGGGGTAATTTAAAATGCCACAAAACTCTCCTAATATGTTTCAGTGGCTCTTCTTCTAATCCAGCATTTGCTTAATTGCTATACACTGAGTGTCTTCCAGAGTTCCGGTAAAACTGATTCTGTCAATTTGCCAGTTTTGGGGGTGTTTTTGTGATGGTCCTTGAAATTCCATGCTTCTCCACTTTAATTGATGTGTTTTGGGGCTTTTTGTTTTCTTTTGAGGTGTTCTTTATACAAATTCTTACTTTATGCTCCAGAACGTAAAAATGAGCTTCCTAGATGTACAAACTAGACACTTTCTTTTTAATATAGCTGTGAACTTCCTGGCTGTATCAGGCTGACACAATGCATTCTTTTTTTTTTTTTTTTTTTGTGAGGAGGACCAGCCCTGAGCTAACATCTGCCAATCCTCCCTTTTTTTTTTTGCTGAGGAAGACTGGCCCTGGGCTAACATCCATGCCCATCTTCCTCTACTTTATATGGGATGCCGCCACAGCATGGCCTGACAAGCAGTGCGTCGGTACGCGCCCGGGATCCGAACCGCGGAACCCCGGGCTGCCGCAGCGGAGCGCGCGCACTTAACCGCTTGCGCCACCGGGCCGGCCCCTGCATTCTTGTATATAGCATGAGCTATGGGAATTCATAAACTCAGGCCCTTTTTACCTCGTATGGCTGGGAACTTCCCTTATGTATAATTCATAGCCAACCTCTTTCTAGAATACAGGTATGGGATACTGGCTATATCAACCATGGAGTTCTACCTAGAAATATATGCCCTTCTGCTTGTACATTCCTAGAGCTTCCTGTTTTTGTTATGGTTTTGAGCACTTGTATATATAAACATTGACCTATTCCTTCTTGGATGTGGACAGAAGTTTCTTTGCTGTACAAAACTGGAAACCTTCTCTCTGAAAAGGATATGTACTTTCTAATAGTATAAAACTATTATCTAATAGTATAATAGTATAAACCCATTTTTTTGGGAGGGTGGTGCTAACTGCTCTTATGCATAATCCATGGGCTGCCTTTTTCTAGAATAAGTGAATACTTACTGGATGTCAAAAACCTTGCAATTTTTCTTTGTGGTTATAGATTAGACTTTCTGCTTATATAAACCTGGACTTCCTCTCCTTGTTGTGGTTGTGCACAGTTTGTATAACGAATCTCCTTCTTCTTGGAGATGTAATGACTTACTAACTGTGGAAACACTGTCCCCTTCTCTTGGATATTGATGTGGGCTTCCTGGTTCTATAAACCCTGGCCATTTTACTCTAATATATGGTGTGAGTTCCTTATGTGTAAACTCCAGTGTTTCTTGCTCTGGCCTTTATTACTGTGCCTGTGAACTTCCCTTATTTATAATCCATGGCCTCTTCCTTTCTAGAATACAGATGTGAAATACTTGCTATATAAACCCTGGTTTCCATTAACATAGATACGGATATGAATTGTGCCTGTATAAATGCTAGACTTCTTCATCTATAATACCTCTGACCTCTTTCTCTTTGAATGTATGTGAGACTTTTCTGGCCAAATAAATTCTGGCCTTTTCCCCCTAGTTATTGCTATCAAATTACCTTATGCATAATCCCTGGTCGTCTTTTTAAAAATATGTAAATGAGAACCTGTTGATTTGTAAGCAGTGTAATCCTTTTTTTAAACTTGTGGGAAAATAAATAAAGTACAAAATTTAACCTTTTAATTTTTTAAAGTGTACAATCAAGTGGCATTTAGTATATTTTTAATCTTCTCAACCGTCACCACTTTATAGTTCAAGAAGTCTTCATTATCCCAAATAGAAACCTCATACCCATTAAGTAGTCACTCTCGTTCTGTCATCTTCCCAACCCCTACCAAACATGCATTCTCTATGGATTTGCCTATTCTAGACATTTCACATAAATGGAATCATACAATATGTAGTACTGTGTGTCTGGCTTGTTTTATTAACATAATATTTTCAAGTTTCATATATTTGCAACACGTATCACTACTTCATTGTGAACAGTGCTTCTGTGAGCATTTGTGTACAAGGCAACTCAACAAGATAAACTTAGAATAACAACACATCCAGGAAATTCCACTCACAGGTATATAATCAAAGAATTGAAAGCAGAAGTTAAAACCTAAACTTGTACACAAATGCTCACAGAAGCACTGCTAGCTAGCAAGACAATGAGTCACTTCCCTTTGTTCCTCCCCTAACTCTGATTTCTGTTTCTGTAGCCAGGACCCCCAAAGCGGGTATTTGGGGGAAATTTGATATGCTGGGTATTGGAAGGGGGCTGGTGAGAAAGAAGTAGGGCATGGTTCCATGATATGATATACTGGGTCAGGGGTTTAAAGAAAAGAGATATCCTGAAGTATTCTGGGTGTGGAACTCAGAAGGAGGGGATAGCATTTTTCTAAAAGGAGTAGAGCTTTAAATAGATTTGATAGAGCTTGTAGTGGAGGTAAGCTTCCAAAGAAGAGTTACAGCTTTGATATTCTGAGAGAATATCTTGAAATGGGTTGGGAATCAGTGTTATAGTCAGGAATACTTAGCTGAATGTCTTCATAAAACAGTCAGACTGCCAATAAAATTTTGAGTCTGCTTTAAAAGTGGGCAGAGATTGGGTTGGCTACAAAATGGGGGTTTTAGACATGAGCTGCAGCTTGAGTTTTGGAGGACTACTTCTAGCAGGGACTGGCTAGGGCCAGAGTAATTTGAGAAAAGTAGAGATAAATGATAGGAATGGTGAATGGTGAGAATCACAACGAGACAGGACTACTGGTAACCAGAAAACAGAGTTTTAGAAATGTGGGACCAGCCCCCTCCCTTCTTCTTCTGAGGGCCCACTCCTCTATGCTGAGATGTTTGCACACTCAGTGTGAAAGCCCTCTCCCTCTGGCACCTTTTGATGTGAATGTGATATAAGTAGTGCCTGTCATTTTGTCCAGGGGTGGCACCAACCCTTCATATCCAGATCTCTACCCCTTGCTCTCATATGAATACAATGTGCCGCAGGAAGACAAATGTAAATTATTCTTGCCCTCAAATAATCTCGTCATGCATCTAGTCAGCCAGAGCTCCAACTCCTCAGCTTTTTCTGGGGAGGTATAAGAGATCTGAGGACCTGCCTTCCTTTCACCTTCTGGTTGCAACTTTCTGCTGTACACCCCATTCTTTTGCTGCATGCATTCTAACCATCTACCCCTCCAACTCAACTTCAAAGTGTTACCCATTGTTTATGACTTCCTATTACCAACTTGTCTTTCCATGGCTTATTTCTAAGCACAAGTTACTAAGGATTCAGAGTGAGTAGCACCTTACTGGGAAGCAAGGCATTTGTAATTTCAGGTATTCCTGCTCAGGACTTAACTAAACACACACTCACATTTTCCACCCTTCAAAAGCCTTGGACTTGGCAACAAGATCATTACTGTTACCATCTATTTTAGCTTCAGTGACACCCTGATCCAATACCATATGCACACTGTTTTTGGGTGGAGCCACAGGGTTTGCACCATTTGGATGACCTGCACTTAACTCATACCATGGGCACCTTATTTATGGGATCCATCTTTACATTCAGCATATACTAATGCTTGTCATGATAACATCACTTAGTCTTTCACTTGTTTTTAGTATCAGGGCTGAGGCAGTTTTCCATAGACTGCCTTCATTTTCATAAAGGTGGTGGGGCTGACAGCAAGAATTTAACTAGAGCCCATTGAGTTAATTTATCACATTCTAAAGGATCTCCAACACTAGTGTTATAGCCCCTTTCCAGGACAGAAAGATGCTACCACGGTGGAAGATGCAAGATTCTCACAAGAGCTTCACCTAAGTTTCCCACAGGACTTTGTCTCAAGGAGGTATCTCCTAGAGGCCGGAGCTCCCTTATAGCCACCAAATGTGCAACAAGACAAAAACTCTGAGGTACTTTACTGTCGTCTCTGAAGGATCTGCATTAGGCACAATACACTGAACTGTGGGATCTGTGACTCACCTCAGCTGCTGCCTTTTCTTCTGAAGAAGCATTGTGCACCAACTTTATCATCCCCCAAGCAAACCAGAAACAGCTCCAGTGCTTCCCTGGTTATCTGCGTGTAATGTTCACACATCTCATTTCTTTCACAATCAATATACATGCATATTTCTTCACCAGTGGCCTGAAGTGGATATAGCTTTCTTTTTAACCTGCAGGTTCAAAGTGTTAAAGCTTTAAGTGCTAGTTGTTATTGTTGGGCAGACATGAGACTGGTGAACAGATTGGTGTCAATGTCCTTTTCCCTGAAGAATGTATAGCATTTCGTGACCCTACCTCTTACCCTTGATCTATAACTGTATCCCAAATTCCCCCTCCTTATTTGGCAACAGAGTGGAGGAATAATTCTTGTATAATTGGCCATAGACCTTATTCAAAATTTCTGCAATTGACTCCCCAGGACTTTAGTCAAATCTTTGTTAACCAATCCACAGGGCCTTCCACTCATCTCTATAGAATGCCATGTGTCTGGGAGTATATCCCATCCTCATTACCAATTTACAAAAAACTATAAAGGATCTGAGAAGTTATCACATTTGCACAGTTATGTACTGTAACTGAATACTGAAGAAATCCAAAGAGATCAACATTATAATTAAACTCAAAAGACAAAGACAAAAAGAGAGTGTGGAAGGCAGCAAGAAAGAGTGACTTATCACATGTAAGGGATCTAAATTAAGATAAAGATGGAGAACAGAAGGCATTGCAATGACATGTTTAATGTGATGAAGGAAAAACAGCTGTTAACCAAAACCTCTATATCTAGCAAAAGTATTCTTCAAAAAGTGAAGAAGAAATTGCTGAGAGAGTTTATAACTAATAAACTAGCCTTACAAGAAATGCTAAAAGTGCCCTTCAGGCTGAAATGAAAGAACACTAGACAGTAACTCAAAGCCATATGAAAACGAAGAACACTGGTACACTAATTATATAGATAAATATAAAGCCAGTATTATTGAATTTTTTATTTGTAACTCATTTTTTCTCTCTATGTACAAAATACAGGTGTATAAAACAATAATAATGTTAATGCATACAGAATGTTTAAAGAACATATTGGTGTCAATAATAAAACAAATGTGGAGGGGTAGAAAAGTATAAGAGCAGAGATTTGGTGTTCTGATGAAAGTATGTTGATATTAATTGAAATGGATTGTTATAACTTTAAGATGTTAATTGTAATTCCCTGTATAACCACTAAGGATACAATTCAAGAAAGTACAGAGAAGATCTACATATTCAATTCAATCCCTATCAATATTATGATAGCCTTTTTTGCAGAAGTGGAAAAGCCGTACCTAAAATTCATGTGGAACTGTAGAAATGCAATAATCAATATAATCTTGAAAAAGTAAAACAAAGTTGAGGATCTCAAAATTCTCAATTTTAAACTTGCCATAAAGTTATAGTAATGAAAATAGAGCATGACTGGCATAAGGATAGACACATAGATCAATGAAATAGGATTGAGAGTTCAGAAATATATTCAAACACACAGGATCAATTGACTTTTGATGAGACTGCCAAGACCTATTCAATTAGGAAAGAATATATTTTTTTTAACAAATGATGCTGGGACAACTGGATATATACATGAAAAAAATGAAATTGACCCATCCTTCACAAAATATACAAAAACTACTTCAAATGGTTCAAAGACCTAAGTATATAAGCTAAAACTGTGAAACTCTTAAAAGAAAACTTATGAGCGAATATTCATGACTTTGAATTTGGCAATAGTTTCTAAGATGTGACACTGAAACCACAAGAAACAAAAGAAAAATAGTTAAATTGGACATGATCAAGTTAAAAAAAAAATCCCCAACTTTTGTACATCAAAGGCTGCTGTTGAAAGAGTGAAAAGATAAGCCACAAAAGGGGAGAAAATATTTGCAAATCATATATCTGATAAGAGCCTAGCTACAAAATATATAACAAACTTCTACAACTCAAAAAAAAAGTACAAACATCCCAGTTTTTTAAAAAAGGAAAAACCCCAATAGACATTTCTCCAGAGAACATATTCCAATGGTCAACAAATACTTGAACTCATACTCATTGTCATTAGTCATTAGGCAAATGTAAATCATAATAAGATAGCACTTCACACAAAGATATGGAGAAATTGGAGTCCTCATGTATCACTGATGGGAATGTATAATGGCATAGCAGCTGAAGAAAAGTTCAAT
>JAQQSS010000042.1:2636123-2658048 GCA_028646465.1 Rhinoceros unicornis | reverse complement strand
TGATCTCACTCATATGTGGAATATAAACCAACACATGGACAGAGAAAACTGGACTGTGGTTACCAGGGGCAGTGGGGGTGGGGGCTGGGGGGTGGGTACAAGGGGTGAAGGGGGTCATATATATGGTGATGGACCAACAAGTGGGCACAAGGGGTGAAGGGAGACATATATATGGTGATGGACAAACAAAATTGTACAACCCAAAATTTCACAATGTTAGAAACCATTAAAACATCAATAAAAAAATAATGGTGCAATCAGTATAAAATACAGTGGAGTACTTCCGCAAAAAACTAAGTATTCAATTACTGTATGATCTAGCAATTCCACTTCTGGGTATGCACTTAGAAGAAATGAAACCAGGCATTCAAGCTGGTATTTGAACTCCTATGTTCAGAGTAGCATTATTCACATTAGTCATAGGGTATAATCAACTCAATCTATGGCTGAATGGATAAACAAATTGGGTATAACATGTGTGCATACATTTAGCCTTAAGAAATGAATGAAATTATCATGTATGCTTCAACTTAGGTGAAACTGCAAAACATTATGCTTAGAAATAAGCCAGACACAAAGACAAATACTATGCGATTTTGAGATGTCTAGCATAGTTAAATTCATGGAGACAAGGAGTAGAATAGTGGTGACTTGGTGCTCCATAGAGTGTGTAATTGGGAGTAACTGTTTAATGCATTCAGAGTTTCAGTTTGGGATGACAAAAACGTTCTGGAGATAAATATTGGTGATAGTTTCACAACAATATAAATGTACTAAATTTTCTTAATTTCCTTTTCCAGTTGTTCATTGTTAGTGCTTACAAATGCAACTGCCTTTTTAAAGTTTATTTTATATCCTATTTGTTGAATTCGCTTATTAGTTTTAATTTTTTTTGTGGACTTTTTAGAATTTGCTACATATAAGATCATATCATCTGCTAACAGAGATGATTTTACTTCTTCCTTTTCCAATTTGGATGCCATTTATTTCTTTTTGTTGCCTCTTCACTCTGGCTAGGACCTCCAGTACTATGTTGAATAGAAGTGATAGCATGCATCCTTGTCTTGTTCCTGATCTTAGAGAAAAGCTTTCACCATTGAGTAAGATACTGTGGGTTTTTTTTCATATATGTCTTAATTATCTTGAGAAACTTTCCTTCCATTCCTAGTTTGTTGAGTGTTTTTCTCACGAAAGGGTGTTGAATTTTATAAAATGCTTTTTTTGCCTCAATTTAGAAGATCATGTGGTTTTTGTCCTTCGTTCTGTTAATATGGTATATTGCATTGCTTTATTTTCATATGTTGGGCCACCCTTGTATTCCAGGAATAAATCCAGTTTCAGCATGGTGCACAATCCTTTAATGTGCTGTTGAATTAGGTTTGCTAGTATTTCACTGAGAATTTTTGCTTTATTCATTTATATTCATTAGGAATATTGGTCTGTAGTTTTGCTTTCTTGTAGTGTCTGTCTGATTTTGGTATCTGGGTAAAGCTAGCCTCATAAAATAAGTCAGAAAGTATTTCCTCCTCTACAATTTGGAAGAGTTTGAGAAGGATTGGTGTTCACTTTTTTTTATTGAAGTATTATTGACATACAACATTATGTTAGATTCGGGTGTAACCACATAGTGTTAATTCTTCTTTGAACATTTAATAGAATTCTATAATGAAGTCATATGGTCCTGGATTTTTCTTCATTAGGAGCTTTTGACTACAGATTCAATCCCCTTACCAGAATAAGTGTACTCTGATTATCTGTTTCTTAATTAGTCTCGGTTGTGTGTTTCTGGGAATTTGTCTATCTAATCTTGGTTATCCAATTTGTTGGTGTAAAATTGTTCATAGTACACTCATAATACTTTTTATTTCTATGAAATTTGTAGTAATATTCCCACTATCATTTCCATTCTAGTAATTTGTCTTCTCTGTTTTTTTCATAATCAACTTCAGCAAAAGTTTATCCAATTTTGTTGATATTTTCAGAGGCCAGACTCTTAATTTCATTAATTTTCCAATTTTCCCTCTATTTTACTGTTATATATGCTCGAATATTATTATTTTTCTTTTCCTGCTAGCTTTAGGTTTAGTTTGACCTTCTTTTCTATTTTTTAAGGTTTAGAGTTAGGTTGTTTATGTGAAATTTGGGTGCTTTTTATTTCTTTTTCTTGCCTAATTCCTCTAACTAGGACCTCCAGAACACTGTTGAATAAAAGTGGTGAGAGTGGGCATTCTTGTCTTGTCTCTGATCTTAGAGCAAAAGCTTCAGTTTTCCACCAATGAGTATGAAGTTAGCCCGTGCACCTGTCATATATGGCCTTTATTATGTTGAGGTACATGCCTTCTGTTCCACTTTTTTTTTTAAGTTTATTTTATTTTATTGATGTCGTAATAGTATATAACACTGTGAGATTCTAGTTGTATATTATTATTTGTCCATCACCATATAAATGCGCCCCTTCCCCGCTTGTGCCCATTCCCCAAGTCCCTTCACCCTGGTAACCACTGTACAGTTCTCTCTGTCCATGCATTAGTTTATATTCCACATATAAGAGAGGTCATACAGTGTTTGTCTTTCTCTGTCTGGCTTATTTCACTTAACATAATACCCTTCAGGTCCATCTATATTGTTGCAAATGGGATGATTTTGTCTTTTTATGGCTGAGTAGTATTCCATTGTATATATATATACCACATCTTCTTTATCCAATTGTCTGTTGGACACTGTTCCACTTCTTGGCTATAGTGAACAATGCTGCAGTGAACATAGGGGTGCATAAGCCTCTTTGGATTGTTGATTTCAAGTTCTTTGAATAAATATGCAGAAGTGGGATAGCTGGATCATAAGGTATTTCTATTTTTAATTTTTTGAGGTATCTCCATACTGTTTTCCATAGAGGCTGCACCAGTTTGCATTTCCACCAGCTGTGAATGAGGGTTCCCTTTTCTCCATATCCTTTCCAACATTTGTTATTTTTTGTCTTGGGGTCTGTTCCCACTTTTTGATTTCTGCACTATTGAGATGATCATATGATTTTTATCCTTTATTTTGTTAATGTTTTGTGTCACAGTGACTGATTTGCAAATGTTGAACCATCCATGCATCCCTTAAATAAATCTCACTTGATCATGGTGTATGATCCTTTCAATGTATTATTGAATTCAGTTTGCCAATATTTTATTGAGGATTTTTGCATCTATATTCATCAGGGATATTGGCCTATAATTTCCTTTTCTTGTAGTGTCCTTGTCTGGTTTTGGTATCAGGTAATGCTGGACTTGTAAAATGAATTTGAAAGTATTCCCTCCTCTTCTATTTTTTGGAAGAGTTTGAGGAGAATTGGAATTATTTCTTTGAATGTTTGGTAAAATTCACCAGTGAAGGCACCTGGTCCTGGACTTCTTGTTGGATGTTTTTGATTACTGATTCAATCTTTTTACTAGTTATTGGTATGTCTGTTTTCTATTTCTTCATGATTCAGTCTTGGTAGGTTATATGGTTCTAGGAATTTATCCATTGCTTTTAGGTTGTCCAGTTTGTTGATGTAACTGTTCACAGTATTCTCTTGTGATCCTTTGTATTTCTGTGTTATCAGTTGTAATATCTCCTCTTTCTGATTTTATTTATTTGAGGCCTCTCTCTTCTTTTTTTGGGAAGTCTAGTTAAAGGTCTATCTGTTTTACCTTTTTAAAAAGCCAGCTCAAAATTGTATTTATATTTTGTGGTGTATTTTTAGTCTCCATTTCATTTATTTCTGCTCTGATCTTTACTATTTCCTTCCTTCTACTAACTTTGGGCTTTGTGCTTCTTTTTCCAGGTCTTTGAGGTGTGAATTTAGGTTGTTTATTTGCAATTGTTTTTGTAACTTAATGTAGGCATTTATCGCCGTGAACTTCCCTCATAGACTCTCTTTTGCTGTATCACATAAATTTTGGTATGTTGTATCTCCATTTTCATTTGCCTCAAGATATCTTTTGACTTCTCTTTTGATTTCTTCATAGACCCATTGGTTCTTCAGTACCATGTTTAATCTCCACATATTTTTGAATTTTCCTGTTTCTTTTTGTAATTGGTTTCCAGGTTCATATCATGGTGCCTAGAAAGATGCTTGATATGATTTCAACCTTCTTAGATTTATTAAGACTTGGTTTGTGGCATAATATATGATCTATCCCCCAGAATGCTCCACGTGCACTTGAGAGGAATGCGTGTTTTGTTGCTTTTAAATGGAACATTCTGTAAATGTCTTAAGTTCATCCCATCTAACATGTCATCTAAGTCCAGTATTTCCTTAGTGATTTTCTGAGATGATCTATCCATTGATAAAAGTATGGTTTTGAGGTCCGCTACGATTATTGTGTTCCTGTCTATGCCCTGTCTTAGGTCTGTTAATATCTGCTTTGTATATTTAGGTGCTCCTATGTTTGCTGCATACATATTTATAAATGTTATAAATTTGTTATACATTGTATTGATTGCTTTATCATTACATAATGACCTTCTTTGTCTCTCATTACAATATTTGTCTTAAAGTCTATCTTGATATAAGTATAGTGATATAAGTATCACTGATATAAGTATAGTGACTTGGCTTTCTTTTGGTTTGCATTTTCATGGAGTATCTTTTCTACTTCTTCACTTTCAGTCAATGTGTCCTTAAAGCCAAAGTGAGTCTCTCATAGGCCGCATATAGTTGGGTCTTGTTTTTTGTTTTGTTTTTTTTTTAAATCTATGCAGCTACTCCATGTCTCATGATTGGAGAATTCAGCCCATTTACATTTCAAGTAATTATTGGTAGATATGTACTTATTGTCATTTCGTTAATTGTTTTCTGGCTGTTTTATAATTTCTTTCTTCCTTTCTTCTTCTCTTGCTGTATTCCTTTGTGATTTGATGATTTCCTGCAGTGGTATGCTTAGATTCGTTTCTCTTTCTGTTTTCTGTATATACTATAGGTTTTTGTTTTATGGTTGCCATGAGGCTTACATAAAACATCTTATATTTATAATAATCTATTTTAAATTGATAACTTTAGTTTAAATGCATATTCTCTACAGTTTTACTCCATCCCCCATGTTTTTTGTTTTTTATGTCACAGTTGATATCTTATTCATTTTGTTTATCCAAGAACAATTATTATTGTTATAGTTATTTTCACTACTTTTGTTTTTTAACCTTCATACTAGATTTATAAGTGATAAACCCACCACCAATACCTCATTAAAATATTCTGAATTAGATTACTCTGAAGGTAGCTTTTTTTTGATTGGGTGTTTTCTTGGTTCCTGTAAATCTCTGACTATTTTCCAGAACTCTTATGAGGCTAGTTCAGCAAGTTTCTGATTTTTTTTTATGTTAACATGAGAGAATGATAACCTGGTGCTTCTTATTACCATTCTGTGTTTTCTTAGATTCTATATGTCTCTTTGGCATCCATTAATCACAAGGCGAAACTATTGGCCAAAGGGTTTACCTCTCCCGCAAAGCAGCTTGACTAGAACTCACCTTTCATATACAGGCTGCTGATCCAAGGCTGTGACCCTTACCCACTTTCCTACCTAACTCACACATACTAAGCCAATATTTCTCTTGGCAATAAATTATCTAGGCAACTAGAGACCCCCGCTCCCCACCCCCGTAGCTTACAGCTGTCCAAAACTATTCAGACTATCCAGTCCCAGGTTTTTTATCGTGTTCTTCCTTTCCTTTTCTTCAGAAACTGCAATAAAAGCTCTGGCCCATGTTTTCCCCTTGTTCCTGTCAATTGCCTCCTGACTATCGTGATGTTTACCTTGGGACCCTGCATAGCTTGGCAGGATTCCCTTGGAACCCTTACATTTCTCTTAGGAAATGTAAGTAATAAATTCATCTTTCAAGTTCTTTAACCTCTTTATGTCATCACTCAGTCACCTCTATAAGTTAAAATCCAATAGGTACAAATGCTACACTTAGGATTTTTCTGACTTTATTCTCTTCATTATGTGTTTTAATCTTCTGCTTTTTAAATGTATAAACAGTTCCAATTTTTAAGTACTCTAGATTAATTGGTCCCTTCATTATTATGAATTAAGCTTCTTTATCCTTTGACTTTCTAAATCTTATATTTTATATTTGAAGCATATTTCTTTTAGTTGACATTTAATTAGGTCTTTTAAAAAAATCTAATCTCAAAGCATCTGCCTTTTAATTGGGATGTTTAGAACACTTACATTATGATGTACTTGGCAATATGGTTAGGTTTGAGTGTATCCATGTAATATTTGTTTCTATTTCCCATCTGTTTTTTTCCTTACTTTTTCTCTTTCTCTGCCTTTTTTCAGAATAATCAAGAATTTTTTATTATTCCAATGAATCTTCTTTTTTGGTTTGCTGTTATTGGAGGGATTGCTTGAGGAATTTGAAGTATGTGGTAGTCCTTTTCAGTAAGTTTCGGAGACTGTCCTTTCTTGAAGATACAAACTCTCACCTGTAACTTCTTGAAAAGGCTTTAGACAAGCACTATGTAAAACCAGAAATATCTGTGGAAGACAGAATTTTAAAGAGCTGGAATTAACAATATAATTAATAATTTTAATAACTAATAATTTTAATTACTAACAATTACTAATAATTTTAAATATGAAAGAACTGAACAGGGGTTTACAGTAAGGAAAATGCAATTGACAAGGAAATGTGTTGTTTCTGTGGCATAAAAAATAAAGATGGTAAACTCAATAAAAGGTTTTAAGACAAAATGTCTGTAATGGTAATCATTAGACCTGTTTTCAACAAGCCAGTGAATGTTATATCCAAGTGATAAAAATAGATTGACATAATTTTTATAGAAAAAGTATAAGAACATAATTTTAATACTTCTGAGTCATAATATATGGTACGGCATGACTGTACCAGGAATGTCAATAAAGAGATTTAGTAACTCTGAAGGATTTTCATAAAATTCCATAGATAAGTTTGTGTGCATGGTCAATTGAAAAACACTGGCATAGAAGGTGCAGGATTAAAATTAAAGAAGTAAAGTTGTGAACAAACATTTAAAATAATAACTGACATTATGACTTTTAGCACTATATTGTTATTCTCTGTTTTCATCCGGATAAGGACCAAAGGACTCTGATAGAGGAAAATGAAACAGAAATTAATTAATTCATAAGAGCTTGATCAGTGTTTTCCTTGAATATAAAAACTTAATACAGAAACTAGTGACATTGACAAATCTCTTGAACTTCCTATAAAGCAATTTCTGAAATAAAAATGTTCTTCACAAAAGATATATTTAAATAGCATTTTACAGAAATAGTGAAGAATGAGTGTCTCATCTGATTTGAAAATTGTTCCTATCCAATTCTTTTATAACATACAAAATAAACATATATTTCTAGCACCTTTCTTTTTATAACATGAAAGAACAAATCTTCATAATTTTTAAGAGACACAGGTATCTCAAAGATGGTTTTAGGTCTTAAAGATATTCTGCTATTTTTTTCTATACTTAGGGTATCTTTGGAAGGCAAAAGTCAGAAAAGTTATCTGAGCAGAACTGGACACCATGAAAATTAGTTGATTGATAGCTAATAATGAATGCTTATTACCTATTTAATTAAACTGACAATAAATAAAATGTTTAAAAATAAACATAGAAGTAAAATGACTGTAAATAAAACTAGCTCTTTTCTAAGAAATAAATTTTTTTCTTTGTTTTCTTTTTTTCTTAAATAATTAAAAACATAATGCCAATCTAAAGCACAGAAATTATTCTGGTAAGTCACAAATCTTTATTATCTAGGCAAATTACACAGAAAATTAAGAATAACCTTTCATACTGAAGAAAACACGTTAATCAGTAAATCAGTAAAGCAAAGAAGGAACCCATTAAGATTGAGCAAACTTTACCAAAATGTTAACACTTCTTTTCACACTCAGATAATATAAACCAATGCAAGTAAAATTCACTTTTCAAATTGTATTGTTGAATATACTTTTATTTATTCCACAACAAATTAACATTTTTCTTGAACATAGACATTTTTTCTCAGTGGGTACACAAAGTCAAAACAATTTTCGTATTATCATCAAGATGCTATTTATGTAACATCTTACATATCTTGATATATACAATGTGTTTATTACTGCTATTTTAAAATGAGGCAACAGTAAAATTTCTGTTTGATTATTGATAATTATAAGACAGTAACAAAAATATTTTAGTTGGGGCAAGCCCAGTGGCGCAAGTGGTTAAGTGCGTGCGTTCTGTTGCGGCGGCCCGGGGTTCGCCGGTTCGGATCCCGGGCACGCACCGACGCACGGCTTGTCAAGCCATGCTGTGGCGGAGTCCCATATAAAGTAGAGGAAGATAGGCATGGATGTTAGCCTAGGGTCAGTCTTCCTCAGCAAAAAAAGAGGAGGATTGGCAGATGTTAGCTCAGGGCCATCTTCCTCACACACACAAAAAAATTCTGAATAATGTTTGGGCCGGCCCCATGGCTTAGCGGTTAAGTGCTCGAGCTCCGCTGCTGGCGGCCCAGGTTCGGCTGGTGGCCCGGGTTCGGATCCCAGGAGCGCACCGATGCACCGCTTCTCCGGCCATGCTGAGGCTGCATCCCACATACAGCAACTAGAAGGATGTGCAGCTATGACATACAACTATCTACTGGGGCTTGGGGGGAAAAGAAAATAAATAAATAAAATTAAAAAATATATATTTTGGTTATCTTCAATAAGATTTCAGAGTGTAATGAGATCTGGACAACAAGCAACAATAACAAACCCTGGAAAAACCAAGTTAATTTTTGTTAAAGAAAACTACTATTTTGCCTTGAAAACCAGAAATATGTACACAATTGTATTTCTCTGTCACTATTGCTCCCATTATGTAGTCTCAACCACATATATTAATTAAAACCTTTGGCTAATATAACATATTCTTCAGAGAAAAGTGCAGGAGATACATAATTGTTAATTGTCACACAGCAGCATTTTTGCAGAGTTTATAAAAACAGATAACACAACTTCTCCAACCACACACATATCCTTTTACAACTTCTCAAAGTGGCATTAAAATGATTATTAACAGATCCACATATATAGCCTCTCTGTTGCATATAAAAATTGGAAGCAAAAGTATAGAAACTTAAAATTATGCTTAGTAATCAATGTAGCAGTATTCTGGCTTACTTTGAAGTAATCTAGGAATTCCATAAATATCCATTAATTTACTCAATTTTCTTGGTCCAATATTTTAAGCCACCTAAATGTATTGAAAAATAATCATCCAACTTACACATTACAAAATGTGATTAATTTTGTTTGTCATAACAATGATTCAATTTGGTTAAATACTGTGAGTGAAACTAGGACCCCTCTCTGTAGTCTAACAGGCAAACCTAGGAAGCAAGCTGCATAGGCTTCAAATCAGCACAAAAATCCATGCTGTAACTTGAAGCAGACATGCAGGCCATCCTGAGCCTGTATAAGAATGACCTGCAACTCCACCCCTCATCCCAGGTAGACATATCTACAACAGGAAAGATAAAGGGTACCTTGTTCTCATATTTCCCAGCTGCATTTCTAAGAGACTGAGGAAAAAAGTAACAAACCTGGTCCTTGCCTCCCTCCACACACAGGTAACACCAACATTACAAGCCTGATGTGTAACTCCTTTCCTGCACGTGCACTGCCTTGTTAAAAGGTATAAAAGTTGCACTAAGATCTGGAGACCCCAGAGGAATTGCTCAGAATACTCCTTCAGACTGTTTCCTGGGACTGGAGTTCTTCACCTTGATTATCAGAGAAACATCTTTAACTAACCTTTACCCAGACTCTTTATTTCAGTTGACAATACAGATTTAACCTCTCGTAATCATAAACATGAAATGGAAATAATTTTAGCTTATTTATCAGTTAACCTGGAAAAATGTACCTAAGTAGAATAAAAATGTATGCTTGTATTTTACTTAACACCAATTGATCAGAGAAAACAAAGTTGTTTTTATTAAACCAAAATGGTTAGTCTCATTTGCAAAAACTCTACTTAAATGTGGAAATTTGGATTTTTAAAACTCTTCTGAGTTAGTTCTTGCAAGAATAGGATTTCTTTTTCTAGAGCATTTAAAATTTAAGATGTTTACTTTTATTCTTTTCTGGACATTTAGAAATATTCAGTTTAGAACTCGTTTGTTTTATATTCTAATACGTAAATACTGTTCAGAGATAGAAAAAATTACACGCACAAAATGAGAGAGACTTGCAAAATTACAGACACAGACATAGAGACAGAGAGAAAAAAAGCTGGTACCTTCAGTTAAACCATTCCAACTACAAGTTAAGTTTAAACACAGAAAACACAGGCAAAAATGTCATCATTCCCAATATTAACGAACTAGTCTCTTTCTTCATTGGATGAAAAATTGTTAATCGCTTTGTGCTAAAATGCACAAATAGACAAAAAGAAATTAACAAACTAGATTCTGTCTTTCATCTAATCAGAACTCCATAAGCTTTTAATCTATTTACAGAGAATAGCATATGATCACATTATAAAACTGTATTCCCAATCATTACTGCCACTAATGGGGAATAATTTCATTATCCATAAATGAGCTAAAGCCAATCCAAAAACAAAACAGAAAGAGAGGAAAAGCAAACAAATACAGAAACTGAGAGCCTACAAAACTGAAGGTCTATTGTAGCTTGAAAGTAAGCAGTGAGAGCTAATAAAAAATGTGGTTGGGGTTAAACTGTCCACCTCTCAGGCAAATGAGTTTACCTTGGTCTGCCAGGCTTCAATCCATTGCAAAATCTCCGGGGAACCTCCAAAATTCTTTAAAAGATTATTTTTAAAATAGAGTGTAATTGTGACTTTCAGAAAGGCTTGGGCAAGTAGATGATCTCTGTAACCACCAAATCAGCGAGTTGAGCCCCTCACTGAGTGTGAAGACACTGCCCTCCCACTAGAAGTCCTTGTGAGGAAAATCTGTAAAATTAGTGGGTCTTTTGTGTAGCTCAACCATCTGAGATACCTGCACTACACTGTCATTGAGCTATTTTACAAGTCTTTAAAGTGTAGAAAATTGCAAAGGATCAAAGGTACCTCTTCCCTTTCCTCCCACTTCTACACTTCCCGACTAGTTTTTTCTTTTCTGCTTCTCCAATCTGCTTCCCAAGGAAACTTGGAATAGCAACTGGCAAATTAACGCATCACGGACAGATTAATCTGTCATATTAAAAACCGAAACAAAAGAGCAGATTTTCGCTAAGGGTTCCATCTCAGCGCTACCTCGGTTTGCATACCAATTGTTGTCGGGGAAAGATCTCAACCCTTGGCTCTTCTTCCACTGCCCGAGGGCCCCTTCCTGAACATCCCTTCCTTTCCCTCCCTAGCAGACAGACACAAACACCGAGAAAGGACTGTTTCCTCTTGCGCGCTTGGTCGCAGCTGCGGCCCAGGAAGCTGAGGCTGCGTCCCCTCCTCCTGCGGTTTTTGGCACGGAGGCCACCGTTACCCGCTTCCCTGAGGCTGGTAAAGAAGCAGACTAGCGTCTTCTCTGCTTTTTGGTACGGCTCCGCGTCTCAACGCCCACCAGAGGCGCTTGCGTCTGCTGCCGGTATCACTCAGCGACGCAGGAGCTTAGCCGCTATCCCGACCCCGACCCTAGGCGGGCGGCTGCACTCTGAGGTTTCTGTCCTCACATGTGGTCTTCATTTCACACACCAGCGGCGTGTTTCCTCTAGGCTCCTCTGTTTGGGGCTTTTCCGAGTGAGGAGGAAGGTGTAGATGAAGTTAGAAACAGAGCGATGCCAGAGGCAAAGGGAAAAACACTCGGCTCTCCGTGTGAGCTTCAGAGGCGAAAAGGAGCGCCCCGCGGGCATGAGGCAGAGCCTTGGTGCTGAAAAGCCAAGCGAGAGGTGGCTGTCCCGGGAGGACAGACTGGAGAGCGCGCGAGCTTCAGGTTTGCTTTTGCTCGTCCCTTTGCACTCTCATACAGGCCAAGGTAGAACTGACCCACTCCCTCGGAACCGCAGAGCCTGCAAGAGAGCTGAACAGATTAGCGGTCATCAAAAGAAACCAAAGACACCTCAGCCCTCAAACTGTCCCCCTACCTTCAGTTCGGGCGAGCTCCCTGGGCTTTTGCTCACTGCTCCCTGCTTGGCCTTCAAAGGTTGAAAGCAGTGTTAAATGTTGTCTCCTGGAAAACACAGTTTAAACACCTGTTCATAATACAAAAATGTTACTTCATTTTTTCCACGGTAAGGAAGCTCACTACCACAACAGAGCCTTAAGTATTAGTAGGAAGTAAAGGAGACTGGAAATGACAAAGTTGGGATACGTTTTTGAAGATGTGAAATTTAAATTAAGACTGGTCTTTCAATTGGGGTATGGGAATTGGTTAGGATGGGGTAAAGATCGTATCGCAATAATGCAGGATTCATGGGTACAGACATATGAGAATTTTCACGTGGAAGCTTCAAAGAGACGTTAGGATATAAACTGTGGTTTGATACTTCAATGGAATAGTCTTTCCATCAAATGCTTTCAGAGCGTTTCAGGAATGAAATTTATTTGACACTTTTGTCTTCCTGGATAAGTTTCCTGGAATAGTGAACTATGTTGTGGAAGACAGGGAAATAAAACCTTGAGATGTGAGAGTACCTTCTGATTATCAGCATAAAGTGGACCCAATCTGGACAAAGGTGTAGTGGGGATTGTGCAAAAACTTCTAGTCGAGGCTTACTTATGGTTTTCTTCCCAATCCCTCCCTAGTTGTCCTGTGATCCCAGGCCAGCCTATGGCAGCATCTTCAATCGCTCCGTGGTCCTGGGGAGGGTGGAAAGTAGACAGGCTCCCTTGGCCCAGCCAGCTGCTTCCTACTTCAGCAGCTTGGTCAGCCTCAGCGGCTTTCCCTCTCTTCTGTCCCCCAACCTTTCTCCCAGGTCCCTCTGTCACCTCCTGCCCTCTTGGCTTTTCCCTTACATGGTCTGTCTCTTGACTCCCATAGTGCAGTCAACCGGCTTTCCGGAGACTCAAAGAAGTTTGTGTTTCCCCAGGGACAGCAGCCAAATGCTTCCCTTGTTTCTGCAGAAAACAAACAAACAAAAAAAACCCACTTGAGGAACATTCAGAGAGGAGGAAGCAGGCTACGAGCCCCATTCCTCCCCTCAGAATTCCACACTCCAACTTCAGAATGCTTGGTCTGTTTTGGTCGTAGTAGTGGTGGTGATAAGCATAGTTTGAAGGGAAGGATCATCATAGCAGCTACTGCGCCGTAGTTCTGGGTTCTCCCCCATCTCGAGGAAAATTTCTCCTGCCCAGGGTGCGCAGCACCCCGTTCCTGGGATTCCGAAGTGCTCCTGCCTTAGGACAGCTTCTCGCAGTCTCAACTGCCCCTGTGCACTCTGACCTGAGAAGACGCTTCCCCGGTTTTCTTCCTTGCTTGGTACCAGGGGGACCACTGAGCAACAGCAGGCTATGGACTGCCGCCTATGCCTCCAGCGCGGAGTGTGCAAGTTTTACCCACGTGGGATGCGCAGCAGATAAACACCAAAAGTGCTGTGACAACCCACCTAAGGGGCCCAGCAAGGGGTCAATGGCTGCCTTGCATTTTTTTCCTCCAAGGGGAAAGGATGTAGGAAGAACAGAGCCTCAAAATTTGCCCAAAATATGAGGCCGTTTTTATATCGAGTATGTGTTTATCTGGGTGGAGGACTATTGGCTACCATTGTGGCTGGCTTACCCTTTGGGGCTAGTGAGGACTCTGGAAGGACTCTGGGAACGACTTTTCTTGAAGCTGAAATTCCCTTCAGAATTAAAAAAAAATTTAAAGCTGTACCTGGGGGATCAATGGAACTTCTTTTGAACAAAATGTGCATGTCTACAGACAAGAATTATTTTTGTACTACTGTTAACTTTCTAAATTCACAGACATGTAAAACAGCTCAGAGGAAACAAAGGCTCAGAACTCCCAGAGATAACTGGAAGTATTGACCATAGGTAGGGAGGGCATAGTTTCCACCAATATAGAGGACTTCTATTGACTTTTTTTTTTTAAAGATGAAAGTTTGTTTTGCTGGAAGTTTTCTTAAGGAATCTCAGATTGGACTTTTAAAAGCCTCTAAGTCTAGGAAGACAAGTCTAAGAATTCGCCATCAGATTTTACTTGCAGCACTTATATTTAGGTGAATTCCTCTACTTACAAGGTTCCAAATATTCTTAAGTTTCCTAGTCCTGCCAGGAAGCGATCCTTCTTACTAACTATACAGCCAGACCCTTGAAACCAGGTATCAGGCCAGTTTTCCCAAGACAGCTCTGTGAGCATTGGCTTCACAATGTCAACCTTAGTTCCTTGAAAGTGTCTGACCATATCTTTTGTTTCCTCTCCTGACAGCAGCATTAGGCCTAGCTAACCATCAAGTAGCAATGGGGAAAAAGATACAGATTGAGTGGTGTTTCCTTTTAGACTTCAAAGTATAAGTTTGACCTGTGGGCAGTAGTTCCTAATCCTCGCAGATTTTCTGGATTGCTTTCATATTAAATGAGTACCATAAAAAACAAGGCAAGACCTTGGTTGTACAACCAATATATCCTGTTGACAAAAAGATGGGTTTTTATTAAACTTATGCAGATAACTATATTACCATGAAAATAAGAAAACTCAATAAGAGATTTCAATTTCTGAAGGCATCATGTAGGGAGAATATCATTTATAAACACTTCATTTCAGTTTACGAAAGCAGAAGGAATCTACTAAATTGTGAATTATAGACAGTTCAAAGGAAAGAGAAAGGGCTTCTTATGTAACCAAAAACTAGAGCCTAAAACAATATCAACAATATTCCCTCATTAGTTCATTCAGTCCTATGAAATTAATTCTTGTTCTGCTGAATCTTGGTTTAGTAGTATCATGAACCCATCTGCTTCTCTACTAAAAAGAGTTCTGGAAATCTTGATTCTGTCTATTGCTATGGCCTCAACATTGTCTAAACTATATTACTAGAAATCTGTACTCAATAATCTATTTGAACCGGCAATAGTTTGAAGAGTGATGGGATCTGAGACAGCCCTTCCTTGTTGAAGATGAAGTACACTGGCCTGTAGCTGATTGCAAATACTTTCACGGCAGCAAATAAAAAGCTATGTATAGCTGATTAAAGGCTTAAAATGGCTTTGGTTAACTTATCACTGAGTGATCATTTTCAAAAGTGAAAAATCTGATAAGAGATCATAATAAGAATATTACAACTAACAAAGAAATTTGGTTACATCTGTGGTATGCAAAACAAAGCTAATTCATAAAAATTTTAAACAAAATATCTAAAAAGATAATAATATGGCTACTTTCAAAGAAGGCAGTGAAAAATATGCCTGACGTAAAAACAGATACAATCTTTATGGATGAAAAAATGTTGAAATAACTAAAACAATATGCAAAATAGCCAATGCAAATATAGCAAAATAAATATAGCAAAAATATGTTAAATATAACCCAAGAATATGTTAAGAATAGACCAAGAATATCAAATGAAGAAATTCAGTAGGTCTGAAAGAGGTCATAGTTATCTGTAAGTAAATAAAACAATATGTAAATCTGACATGCATCCCCGTTGAAAACCACCAGCCTAAAAGATGCTATAATGCTATAGTCAATAAAAGAAGTAGGGTTGTGATCAAGTTAACACTTTTTAAAAACAAATGAAATTATAACTGATAACACTGTTATTTTTGTTTAACATGAGGCAAAGTAAAACCAGGATTTTGATAAGTAAAAACATCATAGACAGCAAGGGCATTAACAAATCTCTAGGAGCTTTGTATACAGTATATGATTTCTGAAGTATTTATATTAATAATAGCTTCCCTATTCAAATTTAACATGGTGGAAGCTGAGCATCACTTCTGATTTGATACCTCTTGCCATGAAACGCTTCAACAGTAACATATCAAATAAACAATTATTTCCGGCACTTTTTTCTTTTTTTGTGAGGAAGATTAGCCCTGAGCCAACATCCAATGCCAATCCGCCTCTTTTTGCTGAGGAAGGCTGGCCCTGGGCTAACATCTGTGCCCATCTTCCTCTACTTTATATGGGATGCTGCCACAGCATGGCTCGATGAGCAGTGCCGCGGTGCACCATGCCCCTGCGAACCAAACCAGAGAACCCTGGGCCACCACAGCTGAGCGCGCACTTAACCACTACACCACCGGGCTGGCCCCCCAGCACTTTTTTTATTAATGTAAAAGAATAAATCTTTGTAATTATCCAGGGGTCCAATCTCAAAGATCAGTTTAGGTGTAGAGTGTTTCCTGAAAGTTCTACTTTATATTACGTTTATGATCTGAGTTGGGAAAGCAAAAATGAAAGAAAGCTATCAGAGTATACTTGTACAATTTAATTAAGACAGGATTGTGGACGTCTGAGAAACAATACTTGGTCATCTACTTAAAGTGGCAAATAAAACATTTAAAAATAAACACAGAAGTTAATATGTAATTGTGAAGAATCTTACCTTTTCATAAGTGAGAAAACTTTTATGTATTTTTTCCTTCAAAAATTAAGGACACAATAAAGCCAGAAAATGAACTGAAAATTATTCTAATACTGTAGAATCTGTGTTATTTAGACAGATCACACACACACAAACACACACACACAAACACACAAAAAGAACCCATCATATTGTAGGTGAAAGTGAACAGAAAACTAAAGAAATGAGACTATCAAATATAGGCAAATTTTGCTAGGATAAAACTTCTAAATATTTCATAGCTTTCAAACTCAAGCAACATAAAGCAAGGCAAACAAAATTTGCTTTCAGTGTTTTTACTTTATTGTCTGGAACAAACTAACATTTTAGGCCATATTAGGAGGCCTAAATGACAACTACTTCACACACTCTGCTTTTTCGTGTACATTGGGGTATAGAGGAGGAGATCTCTGAGAAGTCTTGGAGAAGTTTAGTAATGCCACCTGAAACAGTAGTCACTAGATAGCAATATCGGCCCTAGAATGTCCTTTTCTCTGAGGAGTGTTTTTCCAGAAGGTCTTATGGGCCCCAGAGCTGAACTTCATAAAAATAGGTGAACTCCAGGCTTAAAATGCCTAAATGCACACTTACAGGATACTTATAGCACACTTATAGGCCTGTGAGTAAGCCAGAAGGGGATCTGCAGCAGCGTGGGGGCATTAGCTTTATCTGTGTGGGCTCTAAGAAGAGAGCCATGTTCTCTCTAATTTATGGTTCTCTGACAACTGTTAGGAGACAAAGAGCCGTAGGTATATTTGTCTATTTCCCAACACTTATTCCCTTCCCTTCTAACTTTTACTCACATCATTACTACCAGGTATTCCTGAGGTGATTTCCCAACCTATTATAACTAGGGCAAGATTTTCAAGTCAACCCACACTGATTTTAACTACAATAAAAAGAGAGTTTATAAAGTTAATAATATAACTTGGTGTCCAGGATGGCACTTCCTTAGGTCAAGTTAACGTAGTTTTTCAGCACCGGAAATCCTTAGATTCTCTTCGCTGTCTGTAATGGAAAAGAAATGAGTGTCTGAGAGATGTTTATTCTCCTTGGGATCTATGCTGTAAGTATATGAATATCTTGTTTCTGTTTAAGGGCAAGACAAAGTGTAGTTTTGTCTTTTGCTTAAGAAGAAAATAATTTGTTTTTCTGTCCAGGCAGACAGACAATTCTGAAAAGGCAATCACGACCTCCCTTTTCCTCCTGTGAACTCGCTTTTCTCCTGGATTCTGTTATGACAGGGGTGTCTAGCAACCCGAGTCACCTCTTTCTCTTACCTCTGCCATCTCCGTGCTTTCGCCAAGCCTTAGGACGGGTTACTGGGTTTCCCTAACAGAGATTAAAAGGAGGAGAATAACTTGGGTATGTGTGTATGTGTTGGGGTGGGTACAGCGAGCGTTAGAGGGAAAGCTGTAGGTTTCATCTGAGGCTGCATGTACTCAAAAAGGTTTAGCCAGGACAAGGTGTTTGTGATGGCGGGAGAAAGCAGAGAACCTGAGATTGGAGTGCTCCTCGGACATTATATGGCTCCTGATTAAGTAGGCCGTTCCTTAAGGGTCTCTTTCCATGACCGAGGGGCCCACAGATGGAACCTGGATGGAGGGTAACGGTCTTTCGCTGCCAAGTTAACCTGTTGACCGAAGCTACCAGAGCGGAGATAAGCTCTCCAAGGGGCGAGCTCTCGCCCTGAGAAAATCCCACTTTGTCTCATGCTTAAGGACGGCCAGGGACCAGAGGGGCATGGATCAGTGGAGCCCACCCCTCAGTTCCGCCGTTTGCTGAGAAGACCCAAGCAGACCAGCCAGTAAGGTCGTGGCCAATAGAAGGAATTGGCGTCCTAGTCCCTGGGCGCGCTCCAGCCGGTGTGCTAGCGCTTGACTCCGCACGCCTCCGCATGCGGGGTCCTGCGGCTGCGGGTCTTTCATTTCTTAGTCTTCAGCTAAGCCTCTTTAGCTCTCTTCTTCCACTCTTGCTGCTAGCCTCTCGCCTGCGTTTACCAGTCTCTGGGGTCGACCTATAGCGCTCTGCCTTTCCCACTGCGTTTTAGCTGTTATGCTAGCTCACTATTAACAGCACTTGTTGCCTCCGTCCTGGACTGGCTTCGTGCAGCTCCGGCTCATGTGGGCATCTTTCGGCAGAGGAGAATTTGTGCACACACTACCATCACTGACCTAAAAGTTGGCAAGACGTGTGGGCCCAGGAAGGCGTGTCTGAGGTGTGTGTGCGCGCGCCGGCGCGGATGGCAAAGACTGTCAGCTGATTAGCTGCGAGGGTCGGGGAGATTCGCGGCCTCCTGCGCTTGGGCTGAAGGCCCGCTCAAAGCCTGCGAACGCCCTAGACTACTGGGCACTTGGAAACATCCCTTCTAAACCCTCCACCCCTCCTCGCGTTCACACTCGTGGCCTTCTTTGCGTAAACAAGGTCCTACTTCTTGGAAGTAAACCTAACGCGAAAGGCCACGGAGAGGAAGAGCGGAGGTGTCTGCGTCGGGTAGGCCAGAAAGGCTTGTGTCAAGTTTCAGCCACCAAAGACACACGGTCGCAAGGTGCCAAGACCCTGGCACGGGGTTAGGGGTGAGACTGACGGTGCAGCAGAGCCAAAATAACAAACCCAGACACGCACTGCGTGCACTAAGGCCTGGGGAAGCCGGCTGGGCAGAGGCGGGTGGTGCGGTCAGTGGGCGGAGAGGGGGCGCTCTGGGAGCCTCCGACTGGAGCCCAGCACAGGCATCTTCTGATATCTATTCGGGCACCACGGCGCGCGCAGAGCTGCTGATCGCTGCCGTTGTTAATCTCCGTGGTGTGAGATCCGAGGCTCTGACCGCCCCTCTTAGCCAAGGAGCCTCCTCGGATTTCACCGCGCCGCGTTTCTCAGGTCTGTGTCTGGCTAGCTAACGGGTAACAACCTTTAAGTGAGTTTCACGGTCCTCTTTTCGCTATGCAGCCCCAGTAAGGCTCAAGTCGCAGCTTGGTCGTGGTGCACAGGCCTCCAGCCACTTCCCAGCCTAGTGGGGCAAAAGATAGCTGCTCTGTGAAGAGCAGGGAGAGGTGATTGACACTTTTGGGCCAGGCTCTCCTCCTGTTAACCGAAGCAAGGGGCTTGCCTCCTGGTGAGTTAAATAAGACTACACCAGTGGAAGTTGTCTCACAAAGTAAAGTGTATCTGCAGCACCTAGGAGGCCATGAGGAATCATTTCCAAAGACAGGGCATGCTGGAACAAAGGAAAGCAGGAACTTTTATTTGGTTGGGGAATGAATATTCAAAAGGGAGAGGCGGGTATTCACTTGCACAGGCTTAGTTGGAGAACATGCTTCCCCATAATAGGGCCTTAGCTCCTCCTGAAGAGATCTTTGCATTAAAAATAAGGCAAAGGTCATGGGCATAGCTCTTGTGGTGAGGCTTGGTGGGTTTCAGGATGGCTGGTGGTACATCTCCTTAACATAACAAAAGGAAAATAAACAACTTGGAAAAATGGTTAATTGCTTCCAAACCCACCTTTGAGTTGCTCCATACACCTAGTTGGTGACACTCAGAGCTTCCCCAAGAGCCCAGCTCTACTTCCTGTCCATAAGAACAAGTTAGGTTTGGCTACAGAGCAGGGATATATTAAGAAACATTTAAAAGTCTCTGGCAGGCTGACACTAATGGCTTTTGCAGTTAAAAAGTGTTCTGAGGGAGGCAAGGATGGGACAACATAGGTACTGTATTAAGGGGAGCAGGTGGTTGTTCCTGTGTCCCAGGATGGCTGTGTGTCTAGCTTTCAGATTTCACACACTCCAGCTTTCTGCCACCACCTCCCATATGATAGGATAGAGAACGCCAGTGGATAGAGAATTTGAGTTTGGCAGGGTGAAGGAAGCCTGAGGCAAGGCCACCCTTCCATATGGGGTCTTCCCAGGTCTTGGTGGAATACACCTGATGTGGGTCAGCTTTTCAAGGATTGGCAGTGTATCGTGGAACACACACAGGCCTGAGCCAGAGTTTCTGCAACTAAGGACCTGGACCCTTTTTTTACCTTTGGCCTCCACCTGCATCCTCTTCAAGCTTTAATCTTCCAAAAGAATATGCTTCCTAAACTCTGGCTGAATCTGAAGGTAGCTTTTTGAAGACTAGAACAGACAACGCCAGGAGGAGGCAGCACAGAAAGATGGGGTAACACTCACATCTAAGGGAGGTAACACATAAAGTGGAAATTACCCTTTGTTTCTCTGGCTAATGAAGAGTTTAGGTCCTTAGCACCAAGCTAAGAGGAGGCCACTGCTGGGTGTGAGCAGGGTGAGATTGCTGTCTTCGCCAATGGACCGTACTTGGAACTTGGAGTAGCCCAGTCCTGGGGAAGGCCAGGCTGTCAGGAGAGCCCTCAAGGTGACAGACTGGGGCACAAGACTGGGGCTGAATCCCTGTGCCTGTCACCACACCTACTTGGGGACCTGCTGAAGTGTAGGTGCTGATGGCGTTTGCGGTGTGTCATGGGTGCCCTCCACAGTTAAGTGCGTAGAGCTCCAGATTCCTGACAGCTCTGCTCTGTTTGCTTTCCATAGACTTGTATCACTTGTTCTAGGTGAGCCTTGTAAACCACCCTAATTCATTTTCCAGATTGAATACTTTTAATTTGTGCATAAGAAACACTAAAGGCACTGTGGGAAGGGGCATGAGGTTCTCGTATTTTAGCAGTCAAATCAAATCAGCCTGGCAGGTGTTTTAATATGTTGTATTTTCATGTGGAAAACTAGCCATAGTGGTCAAGAGATCCTTTCTCCTTCCTTCAACCTGAGAACTTGGCAATGATCAAAAGGAGGTTAACAGTACCTACGGTGAAAAGACACCAGCAGACAAGGAGTTAAAACACCATTGGGAACTGAGCTCTTCACCTGCAAGATTTGGGGTTGAACGCTGGTCACAAAGGTAAAAAAGGCCCAAGTCCTAGCAAGCCAATTTTTTTTTCTTTTTTAATTATTTTATTGGAGTCATGTTGGCTTATAACATCGTGTAACTTCAGGCGTACATTATTATGTTTGGGGTTCTGTATAGACTGTATAATTCTCACCACCAATAGTCTAGTTTTTATCTGTCACCATTTTATGTGCCCCTTTTCTCCTTTAACCCTACCCTCACCTCTTCCCCTCTAGTAACCACTAATCTGTTATCTATGTGTTTGTTTATCTTCAACATATGAATGAAATCATACTGTATTTGCCTTTCTTTGTCTGACTTATGTCACTTAACATAATACCCTCAAGGTCCATCCATGTTGTCACAAATGGCACAATTTTGTCTTTTTCTAGTGTCTGAGTAGTATGTATGTATTGTATGAATACATACAATGTATTTCATTGTATGTGTATAAATACAATGTCATCTTTATCCATTTATCAGTCAGTGAGGACTTGGGTTGCTTCCACATCTTGGT
>JAQQSS010000042.1:2598909-2626150 GCA_028646465.1 Rhinoceros unicornis | reverse complement strand
TGTATCACTGTGTACCATCTGAGGTAATTTCATGACCTGGTACCTTTTTTGTTTATTATCTCTCTCTCTCCTGCTGCAATAAAAGTGCCTTCAGGGTGGTCATCTATTTTGTTCCCCAGGTATGCTGAGTGCCTGGAAGAGCACCTGGCACCCAGTAGCAGTTGATATTTGTGGGTGTAGTTGTTGCTATTGGCTGTTGTATGGGAAATGGACTGCAGAGGGGCAGAAGCAGATGAGGGGAACCCTTTAAGAGGTCATTACCATAGTGTAAGCAAGAGGTTGGGTCTGACAGATGCTGGATGCAGGGGAAATGGATAACTCCTAGAGCTACTTAGAGGAAACAAAACAGGATTTGGTGGTAGGTCAATAGAGAAGGTGAGGGAGTTGGAGAGGTCAAGTGTGACTTCAAGATTCCTGAATTGCATATCTAGATATTTGGCAGGGACCAGGGAGAAGAAGTAGGTTTAAGGAAGAGGAGGAAGAAAGGGTATTCCTGGAGGGGAACATGGATAGGCAAAGATGGGGTCGGGTCATGCCTGTTTAGGGGATAGTGAAAAGTGGAGACCCCGCTGAGAAGGAGAAAGTAAGAAGGAAAGACTTAGTTGGGGGCACCTAGCCAACCACAAATATTAAAATTAGAGTTTTGGACCCAATCTACCTATTCCATGCTTTCATGCTGCATTCCTGGCCATTGGCAGGGCTGCTGTAAAGGTGTGTCATGAAACCTCAACACAACCATGGCCCATCTTCCTGCAGTATCACTCTAAATAACTGGCTATATTATGAGCAGAAAGCAAAATTCACATGATTTTAAAATGTGTTGACTCACTATCTCTAAAACAACCTCCTGCCCAGCCCCTGTGCATTTCATATTCCACCAAGAGCATCCATACAGTCCTTCAGTGAGTTTCTTCCTCCAGAGCATAAATGGATTTTTAAAAATTATTTTATTGAGGTCATATTGGCTTATAACATTGTGTAATTTCAGGTGTACATTACTATATGTCAGTTTCTGTATAGACATTGTGTTCACCAGCAATAGTCTAGTTTATGTCCATCACATACATATGTGCCCCTTTACCCCTCTTGCCCTCCTTCCACCCTCCTTTTCCTCTGGTAACCACTAATCTCTTCTCCTTATCTATGTGTTTGTTTGTTTATCTTCCACATATCAGTGAAATCATATGGTATTTTTGGTATTTGTCTTTCTTCATCTACTTAATTCGCTTAGCATAATACCCTCAAGGTCCATCCATGTTATCGCAAATGGCATGATTTTTTTTTTATGGCTGAGTAGTATTCCATTGTGTGTGTGTGTGTGTGTGTGTGTGTATTTTGTGTGTGTATGTATACCACATCTCCTCATCCAGTCATCCATTGATGAGCGCTTGGGTTGTTTCCACATCTTGGCTATTGTGAATAATGCTGTGATGAACAAAGGGATGTATAAATCTCTTTGAATTGTTGATCTCATGTTCTCTGGATAAATACCCAGTAGTGAGATAGCTGGATCATGTGGTATTTCTATTTTTAATTTTTTGAGAAATTTCCATACTGTTTTCCATAGTGGCTGCACCAGTTTCCACTCCCACCAGCGGTGTATAAAGTTTTCTTTGTCTACACAGCCTCTCCAACACTTGTTATTCCTTGTCTTGTTAATTATACCCTGAATGGATTTTTAAAGACTCATTTTTGCCAGTAGTTTTTTTGAAGACAAATATAACACACAATCAAAAAAATGAACAAATCATAAATATACAGTTTAATGAATTCTCTAAAACTAAACACACATATATTCAACACCCAGATCAATAAATAGAACATGACTAGTCCAAAGAAGTCCCTTCATATTCCTCTCCAGTCATTATCTGCCCCTAACGGTAACTATCATCCTGAAACATAACATTATAGACTAGTTTGCCTCTTGTGTCTGGCTTCTTTCATTCGGTACCTTTTGTCAGATTCATCCGTGTTTCTGCATATGCATACATTTCAAATTAAGAACTTTCAAAGATGTTTCTCTCTTGAGAGAGTGAACACAACTGAGTCCTTAGAAATCTTCCCCGAAATTCTCTTTCCTTTGACCTGTAACATACCTTTGAGAAAACTTTAAGAAGCCTTGATTTGGGCAATAGAGGGTCACTGGAGACATCTGAGTGGAGAGGGGGACAAATCAGTGTCAAAAGCAAATGATATAGTAAGCATTGTGTTGAGTGCTATAAGAATTTTTTAAAAGTGTAGGACATCAGTACAGAGGATATGAATACGAGATAAGACTGGTTTGGTAAAATGGGGCCAATTTATAAAAGTATTGTGAATGCTGGGAAAAAAAAGAAAATAGCTCACATGTGAGGGAGAGAAGGCCCTCATGCCAGATGGGGAGTGCTTGCTCCTGCCTGTGTGGGAACATCGTAAACATTAGAAGGAATGGGAGGGAAGAAGGGGCGTCAGAGGTTAGCTGAGAATTTGAGAATTTCAGAATCGAAAGTCTAGAAAGGATTAGTAACTTGCTGAATGTCAGACACCAGATAAGTCATCATTAGAATTCAGATCTAGTCTTCTTGGTTCATTCCACTACTGTGTAACTCCCCTCGCTTTACAGAAAACCTAGTATTGTCACCAATAGAGCTGAATAATGTTATTTTTGAAAGGCAATGTCAATGTAGTTTTATTATGTGGAATGGGACAAAGATGTGAGCAGGTATGACATTATAATTCATGTCCGGTTTCTTCTGTTTATCTTTGCTAAGTTTTATGTATCTTTGGAAGTAGCCTTGAATTATTATTGGAGCAAAATAATAAAATATAAAATGAGAAATAGATGATGTGATCTTATTAATTGCTTTCCATACAGTCCTTATTTTTGTCCTTTTTTTCAGAGTAATTAAAAGGTTAGACTTCCATTAGTGGAGGTGGTAGGTTAGCACTGAGATCTAAACAGTCACATCACCCACACCAGGAATGGCCTGGTGCCACCTGCCACCTGGGACACTTTTTAAACATCAAAGGCTGTGCTCCAGTCTGTATTTACTCCCTTCTGAGGAGAAACTCGGGCAAAGTCTGTGAAGTAAACCCTACAGCATATAAGAAGCTGAAGAGAGAAAATACTTGGTGGCACATTAATCATAGATGTCTGAATTAGAGCAGAGGACATAGACTCCTTCAAGGAAAGAAAGAACCTAAATTATCTTGGAGATTGATCTTCCCTCCTCCTTGCTCCCTATACCACCAAGCAGGTGAGAAATGTCCTGGTGCTGCCACTGGCACTGAACAGGCAAAGGCATCCACCCACTGACCAGCGTGCTTTTTCAAACAAAGCAGGGCAGGGTTACCACACTCTGTTATGGCGATCATACCAGAGCTTCTCCTCGTCCCAAATGAGCCTTATCTTGGAAAGCTACAGAAGGGAAGAGGCATCTCAGATGGACCTGCCAGAGAAATTCTCTGCCATCATGTCCTCAAGGGATATAGTTTCCATGCAAGGATGCAGTGAATGCCATTTCCTTCAGATCTGAGTAAAGCACCCAATTATGATGACTTGGTAGAATTGGCACAGTAATGAAGCTGACCACAGCTGCCTGGAAAGTCTGAAATTTAATCACCAGGATCCCACTCTGATACGGGGGCCGTGACTGCAAGGATAAAAGCTTGGACTTGGAGCATCAGGTCTAAGTTCAAATCCTGGCTCCTCTACCATGTAGCCATAAATGTCTAGGCAAGTATATTATCTCTAAGCCTCAGTTTCCTTATCTACAAAATAGGGATAATAAAAATACTTTTACTATAGCATGGTTTTCTATATTAAATGAGATTATTAATAATAGAAAATGTTTCCAACTATGCCTGGGAGATAGTAAGCTTTTAATAAATTCTAGCGTTCTTTTTTAAGACCTGAAAAAGCTAATGACCCTCCCTTTCCCCAAAACTCAAGAGTTCTCCAGATTCAGAAGTGTTGTTGGTACGTTTTTGACATATCGTCTCTACAGTGTACCTACTCTCTCTATGGTAAGAGCAAAGTAATGATCATCAAATTTCAAAATGGAAAAATATCGCCCAGATGTATAAAAAAGCAAGCTGGTTTACAATCTTGCCAAACAATAGGCCATAATTTAGTATTGGTGGGGTGCAGAAACTTTCCAACAGAGCTAGAGAATATATTTATTGTGGGGAGGAAGTCTTTCCTCAGACTTATTGGCCCCACACTTTTTCAAGGGTTGCCTAAAGGGAATGCAATTCTTTTTTTTTTCTGAAAATTTTTATTTTGGTAAAATATATAAACGATACAGGGAATTTTCACCAAAAGCATCTTTGCTGTAGACATATTCCCTACAGATATGTTTGCCACAGATATCTTTGTCATAAGCATTTTTGCTGCAAACATTTTTGCCTCATAAGTTAATTGGTCCTAGGCAATTTTTCCATAAAAGATAAAATTACAAAAAATAAAAGAGGGACATAGTGAAACATGTAGTATGTATCTGGACTACATTAAATGTTCCATCACATGCTCAGTCCTTATATTTCACCAAATCATCTAAGCCAGATTCTGTGCCAAATACCAAAATTCTGTCCACATCACGTTCTCCACTATCAAATAGTAAAAATATTTTCACCATTTTCAAGGAACTATAACCATTTCTTGTGGGTGAGATAGAAGGAGTTAGATTCTTTTTTGCCTCTGACTTCTAATATTGTGTGATAAATTTGGTAAAGACAGCCTTAGAGAAGAAGCTGTGGTATCCAACAGTGGTATCCAGCTTAGCTAAAGAATCCATAATTAATGACCTCAAAGACTGTTGTGAATCACTAGGTGCCTGTTTTACATTTGCCATAGCTTGGTCAAGTTTTGGTTTTGACATGTGGGAGGTATGACTGTGCTCACCAAAAGATTTGCAAACTGATGTTATCATTTTCTAGTATAGTATGCAATCTGGCTTTACACTCTTATTTCACACTGCCAAGTAAGTTTTATCACTGTATATTCCATCAAGTTGATGGAAATAACTGCTTCTATCAACCAGTTATTTTATCTTTTATGAAAAAATTGCCATTCAGACCATTAGTTATGTGACAAAACTGTTTGTGGCAAAAATGATTGCAGCAAAAATGCTTGCAGCAAAGGTATCTAAGGCAGAGATGCTTGGCAGAAGTACTTAGAACCACACAAAACAATATTTACTATGTTAACCATTTTTTTTTTGTGAGGAAGATCAGCCCTGAGCTAACATCCATGCTAGTACCCCTCTTTTTGCTGAGGAAGACGGGCTCTGAGCTAATATCTATTGCCAATCCTCCTCCTTTTCTTCCCCCAAAGCCCCAGTAGATAGTTGTATGTCATAGTTGCACATCCTTCTAGTTGCTGTATGTGGGATGCAGCCTCAGCAGGGCCAGAGAAGTGGTGCGTTGGTGCGTGCCCGGGATCCAAACCCGGGCTGCCAGTAGCCGAGCACGCGCACTTAACTGTTAAGCCATGGGGCCGGCCCTATCTTAACCATTTTTAAGTGTATGGTCCAATAACAGTACATACATTCATAATGTTGTGCAAGCATCAGCACCATCCATCTCCATAACTCTTTTTATCTTGTAAAAATAAAACTATATCCATTAAACAATAATTCCTCATTCCCTACTCCCTCCAGCCCCTGGCAACCACAATTCTACTTTCTGTCTTTTTGATTTTGAGTACTCTGGTACCTCCTATAAGAGGAATCATGCAGTATTTGTCTTTTTGTGACACAAGACAGACATATAGACCAATATCTTGCCTTATTTTATTTAACATAATGTCCTCAAGTTTCATCCAGGTTTAGAATATTGCAGAATTTCCTTCATTTTTAATGCCAAATAATATTCCATTGTATGTATATACCACATTTTGCTTGTTCATTCAGCCATCAGTGGATACTTTGGTTGCTTCCACATTTTAGCAATTTTGAATAATGCTGCTATGGACATGGGTGTACGAATATCTCCCTGAAAACTTACTTTCCTTATTTCTGGTTATACCCAGGGGAATTGCTAGATCATATGGAAATTTCATTTCTTGTTTTTCACTGTTTTCACAGTGGCTGTATCATTTTACAATTCCAATTTCTCTGTATTGTTGCCAACATTTGTTATTTTCTGTTTTTTTTTTAATAGTATGAGGTGGTATCTCATTTTTATGAGCATAAGGTGGTATCTCGTTGTAGTTTTGATTTCCATTTTCCAAATGATAAGTGATGTTGAGCATCCTGCATGTGCTTATTGGTTGCTTGTATATCCTGTTTGGGGAGATGTTTATTGAAGTTCTTTGCTTATTTTTTGATTGCATTGCTTGTTTTATGTTGCTGAGTTTTAGGAGTTCTGTATGTATTCTGAATATTAATCCCATATCAGATCTATGATTTGCAAATATTTTCTCCCAGTCTGTGGCTTGCCTTTTTACTCTGTTGATAATGTCTTTTGACACATAAATTTTTTAACTTTGATGAAGTCCAATTTGTCTATTTTTTCTTTTGTTTTCTGTGCCTATGGTGTCATATCCAAGAAGTAATTGCCAAATCTATTGTCATGCAGCTTTTACCCTATGTTGTCTTCTGAGAGGTTTATAGTTTTAGGTCTTACATTTAAATCTTTGATCCATTTTGCGTTAATTATTGTACATGGTGTTAGGTAAGCATGTGGATATCCTATTGTCCTTTATCCTGTTGAATGGTCTTGGCATCCTTTTCAAAAATCATTTGACTATATATGTGAGGGTTTATTTCTGGGCTCTCTATTCTGTTCCATTGGTTATATGTCTGTCTTTATCCCAATACCACACTGTTTGGATTACTGTAGCTTTGTCCAGTTTTGTTCTTTTTCACAATTTTTTTTGGCTATTCGGAGTCTCTGGAGATTCTATATGAATTTTAAGATGTGTCTTTTTTTTTTATAATTTTATTTATTTATTTTATTTCCCCCAAAGCCCCAGTAGATAGTTGTATGTCATAGCTGCACATCCTTCTAGTTGCTGTACATGGGACACAGCCTCAGCATGGCCAGAGAAGCAGTGCGTCGGCGTGCGTCAGTGCATGCCTGGGATCGGAATCCCAGCAGCCAGCAGCGGAGCGTGCGCACTTAACCTCTAAGCCACAGTAGTGGCCCAAGATGGGTCTTTCTATTGCTGCAAAAAACATCATTGAGATTTTGGTAGGGATTGCATTGAATCTGTAGATCATCTTGGGTTGTATTGACATTTTAACAATATTAAGTTTTCCAATCCATGAATATGCAATGTGTTTCCGTTTATTTATGTCTTTTTAAATTTCTTTCAGCAATGTTTTATGGTTTTCTTTTTGTTGTTGTTGTTGTTGAGGAAGATTTGCCCTGAGCTAACATCTGTTACCAATCCTCCTCTCTTTTTTTTTTTGCTTGAGGAGGGTTAGCCTTGAGCTAACATCCATGCATATTCCTCTATTTTGCATGTGGGATGCTTGCACAGCATGGCTGATGAGTGGAGCAAGTCCACGCCTGGGATCTGAACCCTTGAACCCCAACCACTGAAGTGGATCATGCGAATTTAACTGCTTTGCCGCTGGGCCGGCCCCGCTGTGGTTTTCTTTATACAAGTTTTCATGTCCTTGGTTGAGTTAATTCCTAAGTACTTTGTCCTTTTTGATGCTCTTATAAATGTAATTGTTTTTGTAATTTCTTTTTCAGCTTGTTCATTTTTCATGTATAGAAATGCAACTGATTTTTGTGTGTTGACTCTGTATCCTACTACTTGGCTGAATTCATTTATTAGTTCTAACAGGTTTTTGGTGAAAGCATTAGGGTTTTCTGCATATAGGAATATATCATCTGATCAAAGAGAATTTTAGTTCTTTCTTTCCAATTAAGTGCCTTTTATTTTATTATTTTTAAATTGAGATATAATTGACATATACATTATTGAGTTATATGTTTCAGGTGTACAACATAATCATTTTATATACATATATATTATAAAATGATCACCACAATACGTCTAGTTAACATCCATCACTACAGATAGTAGTATGTTTTTTTCTTGTGATGAGAACTTTTAACTACTCTCTTAGCAACTTTCAAATATAAATTACAGCATTATTAACTATAGTCATCATGCAGTACATTACATCCCCAGGATTTATTTATTTTATAATCTGTACCTTTTGACCACTTTCACCCATTCGCTCACCTCCCACCTCTTATTTCTGGCAACCAATCTGCTCTCTACATATATGAAGTGTTTTTTTTTTTTTTTTTTTGGATTCTACATATAAGAAAGATCATAGAGTATTTGTCTCTCTCTGACTTATTTTACATAACATAATGTCCTCATAGTCCATCCATGTTGACACAAATGTCAGGATTTCTTTTTATTTTATGGCTGAATAATATTATATTGCATATGTATTTACATTTCTTTATCCATTCATCCATCAATGAACACTAGGTTGTTTCTGTGTCTTGGCTATTGTAAATAATGCTGCAATGAACATAGGTGTCCAGATATCTTTTCAGGTTAGTATTTTCATTTTGAGGAACCTCCATACTGTTTTCCATTGTAGCTGCACCAATTTACATTCCCACCAATGGTGCTCAAGTGTTTCCTTTTCTCCACATCCTCACCAACACTGATCTCTTGTCTTTTTGATGATAGCCATTCTAACATGTATGAGGTGATATCTCACTGAGTTTTTGATTTGCATTTCCCTGATGATTAGTGATGTTGAAGATCTTTTCATGTGCCTGTTGGCCATTTGTATGTCTTCTTTGGAAAAAATGTCTTATTTATATCCTCCATCCATTTTTTAGTCAAATTATTATTATTTTTTTTTGTTATTGGGTTCTATGAGTTCTTTATATATTTTGAATATTAATCCCTCATATGATATATGCTTTGCAAATATTTTCTCCCATTCCGTAGATTGACTTTTCATTTTGTTGATGGTTTTCTTTGTGATGCATAAGCTTTTTAGTTTGAAGCAGTGTAACTTGTTTATTTTTGCTTTTGTTGCCTTTACTTTTGTGTCAAATCCATAAAATCTTCACCCAGACTGATGTCAAGGAGCATACTGCCTATGTTTTCTTCTAGGAGTTTTATGGTTTCAGGTGTTAAATTAAATCTTTAATCCATTTTGAGTTGATTTTTGTCTAGGGTGTACGATAGAGATCTAGTTTCATTCTTTTGCGTTTAGCTTTCCAGTTTTCCCAAAACCATTTATTGAGGAGACTTTCCTTTTCCCATTTTATGTTCTTGGCTCCTTTGTTATAAATTAATTGACTATAACTGTGTGTGTTTATTTCTGGGCTCCAGTCTGTGCCATTGATCTATATACTTTTATATCTTACTCTTGCCTAATTGCTCTGGTTAGAACTTCCAGTACTATGTTGAAATTCATGAAGTAGTGATGGGGCCTTTTTGCCTTGTTCCTGGTCTTAAAGAAAAGCTTTCAGTCTTTCACCATTGAGTATAATGTTTGCTATGGTTTTTCATATATGGCCTGTACTATGCAAGGCAGTTTTCCTCCATTCATAGTTTTTTGAGTGTTTTTATCATGAAACAGTGTTAACTTTTGTCAAACTTTTTCTGCCTCTGTTGAGATGATCATGGGATTTTTGTCTTTCATTCTGTTAATGTGGTGTATTATGTTGATCAGTTGTTGAACCATCTTTGCCATCCAGGAATAAATCTCACTTGATCAGTCTGTATAGTCCTTTTAATGTCATGCTGAAATTTGTTTGTTAGTATTTTGTTGAGGATGTTTACAGCAATGTTCATAAAGGATATTGGTCTATAGTTTTCTTTTCTGATAGTGTCTTTGTCTTTGGTATCTGGGTAATGGTGTCCTCACAGAATGAATTAAGAAGTGTTCCGCTCTCTTTAGTATTTTGGAAAAGTTTAAGAAGGATTGGTGTTAGTTCTTCTTTAAATGTTTGGTAGAATTCACCAGTGAAGACATTAGGTCTTGGACTTTTCTTTGTCAGGATATTTTTGATTGCTGGGTTCAATCTCCTTATTTGCTATAACGCTATTCACATCTTGTATTTTTTCGTGAGTTAATCTTGGTAGGTTTTATGTTTCTAGGAATCTGTCCATTTCATGTAAGTTGTTGGTGTACAAACTGTTCATAGTATTCTCTTTTAATCATTTTTATTTCTGTAGAATCAGTAGTCATATCATCTCTTTCATTTCTGATTTTAGAAATTTGCATCTTCTTTGTTCTTAGTCCATCTAGCTAAAGGTTTGAAAACTTTTGTTCTTTTTGAAGAGCAAACTTCGGTTTTATTGATTTTCTGTTATTTTTCTAGTCTCTTTCATTATCTCTACTCTAATCTTTATTTCCTTCATTGTGCTACCTGTGTGTTTAGTTTATTCTTTTCCAAATTTCTTAATTTGTAAAGTTATTTCATATCTTTCTTGTTTTTTAATGTAAAAATTTGTAGCTATAAATTTGCCCTTAGCAATGCTTTCACTGTGTCCAATAGATTTTGGTATGTTCTGTGTTCATTTTCATTGATCTTGTAAGTATTTTTTAATTTCCCTTATGATTTCTTCTTTATCTATTGGTCATTTAAAATTATATTGTTTAATTTCCACAATCTTGTAAATTTTCCAGTTTTCTCTCTGTTACTAATTCTAACTTCTTGTGATTGGAGAAGATACCCTGTGTGATATCTATCTTTTAATATCTATTCAGACTTAATTTGTGGCCTAATATATGGTCTGTCCTGGAAAATGTTGCTTGTACACTTGAGAAGAATGTGTATGCGGAGGGGTCTGTATGGTCACATACTATGTAACAACGCTTTGGTCAACAATGAATCTCATTTACAACAAGGGTCCCCTAAGATTAGTACCATATAGCCTAGGTAAGTAGTAGGCTATACCATCTGGATTTGTGTCAGTATACAAAGATGAAATCACGTAACAGTACATGTCTCAGAATGTATCCTGATTGTTAAATGATGCATGGCTGGATGTCTGTTAGATCTTGTTGGTTTATTGTGTTATGTCCTCTGTTTCCTTTCTTATCTTCTGTCTGGTTGTTCTGTCCAGTATTGTGAGTAGGTTATTGACGTATCCAGCTATTATTGTAGAGTTGTCTATTTCTCTCTTCCATTCTAGCACTTTTTGCTTTATATATTCTGATGACTTTTCATTAGGTGTGTAATATTTATAGTGGTTATAGCTTCTTGCTGTATTATAATGAAATTTTTTATTAATATATAATGTCTTTTGTCTCTTGTGATATTTTTTGAAACAAGGCTATTTTGTCTAATATTAGAATAACCACCTCTGCTCTCTTTTGGTTACTAGTTGCATGGAATGTCTTTTTCTGTCCGTTCACTTTCAATCATTTTGTGTTTTTGGATGTAAAGTAGGTCTCTTATGGAAAGCATATAGTTGGATCATGTCTTTTTAAAATCCACTCTGCCAATCTCTGTCTTTTGATTGGAGAATTAAATCTTTACATTTAAAGTAACTACTGATAAGGAGGGACTTATTTCTGTCATTTTGCTATTTGTTTCCTTCTTTTTTTTTTTTTGAGGAAGATCAGCCCTTAGCTATCATCTAATGCCAATCTTCCTCTTTTTTCTGAGGAATATTGGCCCTGAGCTAACATCCGTGCCCATCCTCCTCTACTTTATATAGGATGCCGCCATAGCACGGCTTGACAAGCAATGTGTCAGTGTGCGCCTGGGATCTGAACTGGTGAACCCCAAGCCACTGGAGCAGAGCACGTACACTTAACTGCTTGCGCCACCAGGCCAGCCCCACTATTTGTTTCCTTTTGCCTTATAGTTTTTTGTCCGTCATTTCCTTCATTACTTTTTTTTGGTAATTAGTTGATATTTTGGAGTGAAATATTTATATTCTTTTTTTTTCATTTTATATATATTATATAGCTGTTTTCTTTGTGGTTACCATGAAGGTTACATTTAAGAACTTAAAATTTTAATATTCTAATTTTCTTTCTGTTCCTAATAATGTCCATTGTCCTATCTTCAAGTTCACTAATTCTTTCTTCTGCCTGCTCAAATTTGCCTTTGAATCCTTATAGTGAATTTTTCATTCCAGTTATTGTATTTTTCAGCTCCAGAATTTCTTTTTGTTTCTTTTTAGATTTTCTCTTTATTGATTTTTCATTTTGTTCCTACATCATTTTCTTGATGTTCTTTACATTTCCCTTAGTTCTTTGAACATCTTTAAGATAGTTGTTTTAGAGTCTTTGTCTATTATATCTGCCATCAGATCTTTTTCAAGGGTAGTTTCAGTTGATTTATTTTTTTCCTTTGACTGAACCATACTTTCCTCTTTCTTTTTATGCCTTGTGATTCCTTTTAGTGGAAAACTAGTCATTTGAATCTAGTAATATGGAAATCTAGAAATCAGATTCTCCTCTTCTCCAGGTTTGTTGTATTTTGTTATTGTTTTGTTTATTTTTTATTTTTTGTAATATGTCTCTGTGACAACGATCAGCCTGTGGCGTAAACTTCAGGTCATCTCTGAGTCTTTCGCTGGGCATGTGCAGTCACTTGCTAATTTTCCCCTTATATGCAGTTGTTCTTTAATGTTGTAGTCTTTGAAGTCTGTCTCTCAAAAGTGGAAAAAACAGAAAAATGAAGGGGAGAAAAAAGGCACACAGTCTTTAAATCCTCTGGTAGTCACTTCAGCTGTAGGGGAAGGGGATTGCAACAATGGGAGTAGGGGCAGCAACAATGGTTGCCAGCTTCTTTGTCTTTCCATGATGAGAAGCAGCAATCAGCAGCCAGAGTACAGATATCTGATTTGGAGACAAAATCCTTTTTGCCCATCTTGGCTCTTGCAAGCTGTATGCAAGCTGCTCTGGCAACATGGGCATAGCTGCCTGCTACTGGGGTGGAGGCTGGGTAGTTGTTTCTTTTCTAAGAGCTAACATTGACCAAAATTAACTGCAATCTACCACATAAGTCTTCCTCTGGAATTTGCAAGTCTCAAGAGACTTCAGAGTTCTAAAACAGTTATACAGATTCTGCCAGTGCTATAGTTTTCTAGGTTGGGAGACAGATTCCTGGTGCTTTCTATTCTGCCATCTTCCCAGAATCCTCTGGGGGAAGGCAACTGTTTATTTAGATGACAAATTCCATAAATTCTTATGTCCTATGGTGAACAGACCTGACCCCAGAAAGAAACAAACTCCTTTTGTGATATTTACTGCAGTTAGCAATTTGCCACGATGACCTAGAAGGACGCAGTTAAAGTTATGTAGGATCTGGTCCCAGAAAGAGTTTAAAGTTTGGGGAAACACTGCATGTGCGTGGGAGCAAAAAATATATACTGGAAAGATCCTAGGTTTAGAATCACCCAGAATGCCTGCTACAGTGGCTATGTATATGCTTTGGGTAACTGTAAGAGCTCAGTTTTTCCATTATGAAATGTGAATATTAATACCCATCCAATAGGGTTATTTTGAGGATTAAGTGATATATCTTAAAATATAGCTAATAAAATGACTTATAACAGTGAAGGCCCTCAAGAAGCAATTATTCATAATTAAGAAGAATTTGTTTTGCTATCAAATTCATTGTAGAGATACCGTTACTGTTAGTGATCAAATGGCATGAATTAAAAGTACTCTAGTTGCCAAAAGGTCAACTATGATCAAAACCCACTCTTCCAATTTTTTGAGAGTCACAAAGAAAAACACGGTTTCAGTCTTCTGCCACCAAGTAAGGACCAAATGGTTGGCAACAGGCACCGTATTGTAGCAAGGCTCTGATTTTTGGCTGTGTCTTTCTCTTGTCTGGAGTGTCCCTTTCTCATCAGTGGGCATGATATTCTGCAAGGATATGACTTCCAAAGCATGTTGCCATGAGTGTCCCCTGGCCTTCCCCAGAGGGTAATGGATTCTCTGGCCTCATACTTCACTTTCTACAATTTTTCGTCTTCAATCCTCACCAGAACTACTAGGTTCTACCTGCAAGCGCAAGTACTCCCATTTTCCTGTAGTCCATACCCACAACTGACTTGCTTTCTGAAACTCTGTTCTTTCTCTGGCCATGAGTCATCAGCAATAGGTGATATTTAAAGCTGTGGGCTTGGATGAGATGGTGGTAGGGACAAGGGGAGGATTAAAGCCTAAAGCAACTGATAGAGTGTAGAGAAAAGTAAGAAAGAGATTGAGAAAGATTTGGAAACCTAGGGAACCACATCTAAGATGATCCTACTTCCAAATTTTCTATTTAATAAGGCTACTTCTGTCCATTCTTCACAACCGCTTTTATTATCCAGGATTATTATTCCAGCTGGTCTCTGCTGCACTTTCCTCCAGTCCATCCTCCATAGAAGAACTAGCAAGATCTTTTAAAAACATGTTAGATGTCACTGTCCCAATAGTTCCCACCATCAGGAACAAAACCCAAAAGACTTAGCAAGTTTTACAATTCCTTACACTTTGCTGGTTGCCAATATCTACTTCACTCTCTGAGGGCCAACAACACAGGCTGCTTTTCACCTTTTTAATAGGCTCTGAGAGTTCCTCCCTGGCAGTCATCTCACCAACCAGACAGGATACACTCCTTTATAAGGGCTGTGTATGCTGAAGCCAAGAGAATCAAGTAAATTATGGAGGTAGTGGTCATGCATGTTAAGTGTTTCTGAGAGGCCAAGTAAGGGGAGCACTGACAAATGCCCACCATTTCTGAAAACAAGCAAGTGTGCAGTGATCTTGGGCACTTTCTGCAGAACAAGGAGGAAAGATAGAGGAGTGGGTTGAAATTGGTGTATTCATACTTCCCTGAAATTCTGTGATCCTTGTGTAACCAAGCAAAGGCTAGTTCTGCTTGCCAAAACCTGATGCCAATCAATTGCAAGATGCGTTGGTGGTCGCGAAAAGGATTTATTTGATTAGCTAGCAAAAACAGAAGATGGTGGACTCATGTCCCAAAGACCATCTTAAGCAAAATCTTGAGGCAGTTATATGGCAAGGAGGGAAGATTAGGGAGAGGCCTGTGGTATTTCTAGCATCCATTCTCCAGACTTCTCCTCTCCTGTTCTGCCTGCAAAGTCCCAAGTTATTTCTTTCCTTAACAATGGGTTTCAGTCTTGAGTGGCCTCCTCACCCTTTTGGTTCCAGAAAAATGACTCATTCCAATGTCAGCCAAGCTTCATGTCAGAATTGAGAAGCTGCTGAAATACCTTAAAAACATGTCCCTGTGGCCTTTATTCAATAGCCTGGTTACATCGCAGGTTAATGATTGGCGATATGTGATTAGCAATTACACTTGGCAAAGATATGCTGTGAGATAATGTCCATAAATTTCAGAAGAGGTACAAAACAGCATGTGTAGTAGATTCTCATTTATGAAAATAGAGAAACATGCATTTATGCTTATATATACATTGTTATTCAGGGAAAGCTACAGAGAAAGTGATGAGAAATGGAACCTGTTTCATATTCTTACAGGACCTCCCAGATCTTCTTACTGTGTTCACAATTTCTTGCTTATTCTAATGGGATATTTAAAACACTTTTTATACAAATTGTTTTGCCCTTGTGTTTTCCCTTAGTAACAGTCCTTGGGATCATTATCAAGGGATCAGTTTAAAGTGAAGATCTTCATTTAATTAAAAAACAGCTAGAGAATATTCCATCATACCAACATATCATCAAAGTCATTCAAGTTGGATATTGCTGGACATTCAAGTTGTTTCTAATCTTAGGCTATAATAAACAAAGCTGCACTGAAAAACCTTATCTTAGTTTATAAGTATCTTAGAGTATCTTAGAATATCTTAAAAGTATTTGAATACTTAGAATATCTTAAAAGTATTTGAATACTTAGAATAACTTGAAAGTATTTGAATTTTAGAGGTACAGAAAGTAAGAAAGTAGTCTATCCTGGGGCAATCAGACAGCAAAGCCCAGGGCAACTCATTAATGTTCAAGCCCTCCTGGAGCTCCAGTCTCCAAATATGATATAAGAAGAGCCAACATATGAAAAGATGTTCTACACCACTAATCATTAGGGAAATACAAACCAAAACTACAATGAGATATTACTTCATATAACATTGGCTACTATTTAAAAAAAATAAGAAAATAACAATTGTTGGTGATGATATGTAGATATTGGGATGCTTGTGCACTGTCAGTGGGAAAGTAAATTGGTACAGCTGCTGTGGAAAACAGTATGGTGTTCTTCCAAAAGCTTAAAATAGAATTATCATATGATATAGTAATTCCACTTTTAGGTATATATCCCCAGGAACTGAAGAGATATTTGTACAGCCGTGTTCATTACAGCATTATTCACAAGAGCCAAAATATGGGAGCAACCCAAGGATCCACTAATGGATGAATGGATAAACAAAATGGTTTTATATATACATATACAATGAAATATTATTCAGCCTTAAAAAAGAAGAAAATTTTTCAATTTGGATGAACCTGCAGCAGGGTTAGGGCACTACGGTAAGTGAAATGTGAAATAAGCCAATCAAAAAAGCCAAATACCGTATGATTCCTCTCATATGGCATCAAATTAATAAACAGAGACCTCACTGAATTGGAGTTAGGTGGCTAACAGGGGAAGCTCTCAAGCCCAACATTGATAGCAGAGGCCAACAGGAAGAAGAAAGATTCTCTTTAACCATCAAGAAGCTTTAACCATCACAACTCAGCCAATGAATAGCCTCTACACCTGGAACTCTCTGCTTTCAACAGCACTCTCAACTTCCTCTTTCCCTCTGTAAAACAGTTTCTCCTACCTTGCTGCTGAGGGACTTGCTTGTGGCTTGCCATGGTTACAGACCCTGAATTGCAATCCCAAATAAACCCCTTTTTACTGTAGGAAAAAACTGGCTGTCTGTTTAAGGTCAACACTTTTGCGGCCTGTATGGGGATCCAGAGAAGACTCCCAGCAACTCCGAGGCTGGTGTGCAAACAGGTGCTGTACCAACGACAGAACACATTGCGCTTACTGCTTTTCTTGCAAACCCTGGAGTTTGAGGGTAAGTCTTTCTCCTGAATCCAAGCTTTTGTCCTCTTTGCATTTGAGGCTCTCCAGGCTTTGTGCAGGATCTACTTTAAGTCTTCATCCTTTTCTGGGTGAGGCCTTCATCTGAGAGTACTTGAGTAGAACTTCGGCCTGACTCTGTATCAGGCTGTTCTTAGAACTGTGCTAGTCTTTGGTCTGATTCCTTTTCGAAATGGACTGTTTCTACTGCAAGTGTGCCTGCCTTCTGTCTTATTTTCTGACCGTTTGTTAGAACTGTGCTGGTCCAGCCTTTGGCCTGACTCCCCTGGGAGCAGACTGTTCTTTGGAACTGTGTTGATCAACCTTTGCTTCACCTTAATGAAATCAAAATGTTCTATGGTACTGGCTCGTATTAAGTCTTCAGGTTGTTTGAGCTGTTCAAGCTGTTTGAGTTTAAGTTGTTTAAGCTACTTAGGCTGTTCAAGAATTATTCCTTTGCTCTAGAGAAAAACCTCTAAAAACCAGGATCCCAGTTATCTAAATAATTTAGATACTTAAAATATCTACAGGGACCCTGATCCAATTTTATAAGAAGAATTGGACAATATAGCCTTTAAGGCCTTAAGGCACAGTTTGAAACACACCTGCCCGTGGACATCCCAATTATCAGATTCACTTTTTCTCTTTGTATATGAAAAGGAAGAGAATGCCCTTGGGGTACTCACCCCAAAACATGGGGACCATCATTGACCCATAGGGTATTATAGCCAGCAACCGTAATGCGGCATGGGGATACCCCCTTTCCCTTAGAGCCATTACTGCCACTGCCCTTTTGGTAGAAGCCACTAAGAAAATTGCTGTGGGATCCCCTTTAACCATTTTTGTACTTCATGCAATAGGAGTGCTGAAGTTTTCCTCCTCACGTCCTATGAAATCCTTTTGTTAGCTGCTTCTCACATAACTCACACTGTAATAACCTTAACCCCTCCAAATTACCGCCAAGGTCGCTCATGACTACCCAGTACTGAGAGATCACCTTCTAACTCCTTATGATGATCTGCAAGAAATGCCTCTGGATAACACTGATTTCTCATGGTTTACTAACGGCTCTATTCAAAAGTGACAACGGCAAGTATTGTGCTGGCCAGTATAATGCCATTGCAACTCCTTTTGATTTATTGAGGCAGCTTTTATCTCTGGCCACTTCTGCACAACAGGCTGAATTATGCCCTTTATAGAGGCTGGTACTTCAGCCAAGGGAAAAACTGCCAATATTTATACTGACAGTAGATATGCTTTCAGAGTAGCTCATGATTTTAGAATGTTGTGAAAGCAATGTGGTTCCTGACTACCAGCAGAAATAAAATTACAAATGGCCCTTATGTTCAGGAATTACTGGATGCTATACTTTCATGCCACTTTATCTATTAGTAAGATCCCAGGATACTCTAAACTTGACTCTCTAGAAGCTAAGAAAATCACCTTGCTGACATTTCCACATAGAATGTAGCCCTTAAAGGAACCAACAGCAGACAAGCCTCTGCATGGTCCAAAAGAATACTCCCCCAAATGATAACTTAGAAAAAGTGACTAAAGAAGCCCAACAATTAACCTCAGAAAAATAAGATTGGAAAGTCAACAACTGCTGGTTTGATAAAAAGAATAAGCTCTGGTTTGGACCAACCAGAGACTCTATAATCCCTATTCCTAACCACCATACATGCATTAAAATGTTGGTCTACTGACAAAATGACAGCATTCATGAATCAATACTGGTGGGGAAATATTAACAGTGTCTCAAGAAGTGCCTACCTCACTTGTCCCACTTGTCCCAAATACAACCCAGGGAAGCCTGTACTCTCAGACATTTTAAACTGCCTAATGACCATATGAGGTTTGCCAAATGGATTTCATACAACTTCCCCCATCTCACGAATATAAATATGTTTTAGCCATAGTTTGCATGTTTTCTCAAGACTGAAGCCTTCCCCTGCAAACTGGCTACTGCCTCTTCTGTGGCTAAAGTCCTTTTGGAAAGGATTATCCCTCTCGAGGGAACTCATCTAGAGCTTCATAGTGAACAAGGCACCTATTTTACTGGTCAAGTAACTTGGACAAGTCTGCACTGTTTGGCCAGTTTTACAACACTTTCACTACGCTTAACACCCTCAGTCCTCTGGGTTAGCAGGATCCACTAAGACTCAGTTGGCAAAATCCGAACACGTTGGTCAAAAGCATTGCTGTTGGTCCTTCTAAATCTCAGATCTACCCCCTACAGCACTCATAAATTCTCTCACTTTGAGACAGGCACAGGACACACAATGCATATGACTCTTGCCTATTTTGACCTACAGCTGTTAAAAGGAGGTGTGCTCCAATACTGCAAAGGTCTCATTGCTTCTATTAAAAGTAACCATGCTTTGGTAGAGCAATCTTTTCACAGTGCACTCTAGGGAGACAAAGACCTTAGCATTACACCTTGAAACCTGGAGGTTTCATCTATTGGAAAACATCTCCAGAAGGACTCTCTTCAACCTCTCTGGAAATGCCCCTATCAGGTACTGCCAAGTAACCCTTCTGCTGCAAAACTGCAGGCAGTGGACTCTTGGATTCATGTATCACACATAAAGAAAGCATCAAACCCTGAATGGATCTGCACATTATCGGGAGACCTGAAAGTAAAGATTTCCCACAATTGAAGGAGACGACATCTGATGAGATAGCTTTCCCAAGGTGTCCAGACCAGGCCTGCTGGAAGTTTGTCTGCCAAACCTTTGATGGTGACAACGCTTCAAATGATCTCCAATGCCTATGATCTTGATGACATACGGACTTTAGAAAAGTACATTAGAGTCCTCCCTCCTACCCCTCCTTGTTACTCAAATGTGGCCTCAATAGGTTTCCAATCTGTGCACTTTCCCTCCGACATGACACCAAGGAAAAGTCCTTCCTGGCATTGGGGACAAAAACCTGCTGGAACCAGAAAAATCTGACTCTTGATCAATGATGTTTTCAGAGAAATCTTTTGATCAAAAGGGGAAAATGTCAAATTAATAAACAGAAATCTCATTAAATTGGAGTGAGGAGGCCAAAAGGAGGAGCTCTTATATCTTATGTGGAAAGCAGACCCCAACAGGAAAAAGAAAGACACACTCTTCTTGACCAACAGGAAGCTCAGCTACTAAGAGTGTGGGATATCAAAACTGGCCACCTGAAAATATGTCTCTTTACCTTGATTTCTCTGAAGGACATGTGACCTTCCCCTCCCAAACTGCCTAAAGAATTTAACATAGAAGGCCTGTTCAAAGAAGGAGCCACTACCATATGATAGTGTGGTAGTATAACATAAAACAGGTGTGATAAGAAAGGCACCAACAAACCCATCTTATCAAAAATTCTGTCTGTCCAGCCACATTCTCTGTAGGTGGCCCAGTAAAGAGTTGTCTGACAAACATTTGTATTGCCATCTCCTTGTGAATTGTCTTCTTCTCCTCTGAAATCCCAAACCACTACCCCAACGCCCACCTGGTCCTGAGCTGAAAAATACTTAAGTGAGCAACTTAGAATGACGAGTTGCCAGTTGCTATTTTCTGAGTTTCTCCCACGTATACATGTTATAAAGCTTTGTTTGATTTTATCCCGCTATTCGGTCTCAGGTCAATTTAATTTGTAGCCCAGCCAGAAAGGAACCAGAGTGGGTAGAGGATAGTCTTCCTCTCCTTCAAGAGACAATCACAACTTAGCCAATGAAAAGCCATTATACCTGGAACAGTTTGTCTGCAACAGCACTCCCATTTCCTCTTCCCTTCTATAAAGGATTTTCTCCTCCTTTGCTGCTGAGGGACTCCCACCTGGCTTGCAATGGCTGCAGACTCAATTTAAATTCTTTGCTGATCTCAAATAAACCCATTTTTGGTGGAGAGGTAATTGGCTATTTGTTTAACGTCAACAATGGGGTATTTAGAGTAGTCAAAATCATAGAGAAAGCAGAAAAGTGGTTATCAGCAGGTGGGGAGTTGTTGAAAGGGTATAGAATTTTTGTTTTATAAGATGGAAAGTGTTCTGGAGATCCATGGTGTTGCTGGTAGCACATTATAAATGTATTTACTCCAGATTATATTCTGAATATAGGTCCTCTGAAATCTCCAGTTTGCTTTGGTTTGTAGAGACCATATTAAAAGATTCTGGAGCTTGGTTTTACAACAATGTGAATATAGTTAACACTACAAAACCATATACTTAGAAAAGGTTCAGGTGGTATATTTTGGTATGCTTTAAATACACACACATAATTAAAACACCAAACAAACAAAAACGAGTGTCTAAAAAAAGAAAAAGATAAGTACTAGCAGAGAAGATCCAGATCACCTAGTGCCAAAAACTGGGTGCTGACTGACACAAACTCTGGACTCTTTTTCCTGGTCACAATTCTTGAGGCCTAGATCACTTTGCTGGACCAGTCTGAGGGAGGGAGAGAGACAGAAGTGAGAGCAGGTTAGCTAAAAGGCCTGTATCTGTGTAAATATGTGGCAGGGGGGTGGTTAGTTTGTGGTTTCACCAATTTATGCTCTGGCACAGCCCAAATTTCCCCTGCCAAAATTTTGGTTTTAGGAGCGGGTGAGACAAATGCAGAGGTTTTGTATAGACCCCCTAAACAAAAAGAAAAGAGATGTGTGAACTCCCGGCAAAGTGGAAGTGGAGTATTAAAATTGAAAACCCTGGCTGGTGGGAGACAGTTGCTGCCAGGTGCCTCTGACCTGTCTCACCTGCCTAGCCTTGCTGCTTCACTGTGTGCACTTTCCTTAGTACAAGGTGGATTCTCTCTGCTGAACCTCCCAGTTCTTCCCGTCCAGGAGAGCCAGAGTTGGGGCAATGGGAGTGAGGCAGATAGGGCAGGGTGTGCAGTGAACGAAAAGATAAAGGCAGGGAAGGTACACACTAATGTCTTTCATGCCTTGCTGAATCTTCTGAGAGGGTGACCATGCTGACACAATCTTACCTTGCCCGCGGCAGGGGGTTAGTTTGAGGGCTGAGGTGAAAATGAATGTGCTGGTTTGCGGAAACAGAAGCCACCCACAGCAAGTTTTTGCCTAGTTTGTGTTAAAGAATGCCCTCATATTTTCGATCCAGAGGTGGCATGTCTTATGTGGAAAGCAGAAGGAGACTCTGGCATTTGGCAGGCTAGCTTGCTTCAGGATGGATAACCCAGAGGGAAATGGGGGTGGCTGAGCTTCTTCTAGAGCTTCAGACCGCCATTTTGTCTTCGACAGTCCGTGGACACAAGAATAGGCAATTCTCCCAGCGCCGCATCACCAGCTGCATTGCTTAGGAGCTAGTGTTCCAGCCCGCCAGTGCAGTGGCACAGCGCCGCACTCTTCCTAGCTGCGCAGCTTGGGGGCGGGAGGAAGGGGGAGGTGGCGGAGGGAAGTCTCCAGGGTCTACCTGGGGGAGATTTAAATGGCAACAGGGCTGTCACCTGAGGCCAATACTACTGGAGTGCTGTGCTGCCAGGCTGGGGGCCAGCTCATGGTGGCGCGAGGGCTTACGGTTCCCGCAACTGTGGCGTTTAGGCTTGGCATTTCCCAGGGTTATCGCAACCGGCACACTCTGCTGACTGCAGTCCGCGCCACGCATATCTCAGAGCTGAGCCTGAGGACGCTTGACCGGCAGAGCCCGGCTGCGCACGTTGGGAGGTACAAGAAACAGCTGGAGTGGGGAGGCTGCACCGTGGTCTCCGCCCAGCTCCCAGCAGGGCGGGAGAGGTGGAAGCTGGTGTCAGTCCACACGCCTTGTTCCCCTCTCCTCACCACTGCTGCTGCTTTCAAGGGCTCTTGAGCCGCAGCTACGGGCTTTGGTGCCACTGAGTGCCCTGTCCCACTGGCTTACCACTCGCCAGCCCACGAACGCCGAACTCAGACCACGCCCCGACTCGCAGTTCGTCGCGCCGGACCCTGAGACCTTGGCAGACACCTCTGCTAAAGGAAACTGGAGCTAATAGGGAGAGTGTACCTTTTGTGTGGCTAGGCTGTCAGCTGCTGCCAACTGGCTTGGCGCTTAAGTCGATGTCAGGTCTTTCCTGGAAGGGCGAAAGGAAGGGTTTCCCAGCTGCGAGGTTTGGGCTCCCCGGGGACAATCCAGCCTCAGCTGACTCCCGGGTCTGGGTCTTGCATCCTGGCTCGGAGGGGGCGGATTCTGTGTGTGCAGGGCCCCAAGATGTGGACCTGGCATTAGGGCTGAATGGTTAAGTGCCTTTATGCCCTGAGCTCTGAAAAGGAGGTGGGCAGAGGCTCATTAGCTAGACCTGGGAAGTCTGCCTTGATGTTTGTGATCTGGGGCAAGCTGCTGGGCTGGGGAAAATTTGCAGGCCACCCTCAAGGCCTGGAATTCAATACTAAAGCACCCTGAACAAATACAGTCTGCGAGAAATCCCTTCACTAGGTTCTTGTGAGGAAAAACAGTTGAATTTTATGCAAGTTTAGAGATTGGGTTCAGCTGGTTCCTGGTTTCTAGGTTGTTTGATGCCCTTTTCCATATTGACAGGAGCCTGTAAAAGCCAGGACTTTCTTATTTCCACTGTTATATAGCATCTCAGGCTGACATACTCATCAGTTCTTATGCACAAGGCTATGGTGAAACAGAAACATCCATCTGTAGCTATTAGAAGGAAAACTGGCCCCAGCTTGGGAGTGGATGAAGAACATATCCTCTTCACAAATCCTTGGTTTCATTCAGCCTAAGTAAACAACAACCTTATCCCCCACAGGAATGCCTGAAACCTAGTTGTTGAAGTGCTGGGTGGATTTCCTTCTGATTTCATACCTTCTCACCATACACCCTGGGAGGCATGGCCTGCTGTAAATCATTAAGATATATGCAAGTGTCTGCAAATACATTTTTAAATCATGGCATTTCCCTTCCACACTGGTATATTTAAACTCCAGAGCAAATTGGATCTCTTTCCACTTGGTGGTTTTTCTGTGTCATCAACAGACCTTTAATACCTGGGCTTTCAGACACTGTGCATTATGCATTAGCCTCCTTCTGGTGCACACAGAAAGTTCTGTCAGGCCTCCAACCCAAACTATCTTGCCACCCTGAATGCCCACTTCTGGTGTAAGCCTCAAGTTTTGCTCCTGGCTGTCACCTTCCTCATGTAACCACCCTGTGCTACTCACCTTTTTGCGTATTTGTGAGGGCTTCAGTTACTTAGAGTCTATCTGCTGGCTCCTAACCACTTCCTGTCCTGGGAGAGGCTGAGGGAAAGGGGTTGGCCAAGTCCTCTAAATTCCTCCAGTCCCAGGAGGGCGCCCATGGCTGACACATCTTCTCCCAGGTAACTCTGCTAGTATAGACACCGATTCACCCACTGGTGAATCAATTTGGGAAGACTGAAGGACTGACAGTAAACTGAACCCAGCCCAGAAATTTTGAGACAATACTGCTGATACCATGTTGGGAGTGCCTCTTAGGCCCTCCTTTCCAAAATGCTCAATAACTCTTCAAAAAGGACAGACAGAAAGAGCAGCCATCTTCACCCTAGTGATTTCTGATTCCAGCAATGTCCTTCTCTGGGCCCCAAATCCAAGCCCTAGATTAGGTAGATTTCACAGGAAGGCAGTGACTTTAGATACTTTCTAATACAGAAATCTCTAAGAAAAAGACAAATCTTCAGATATTACTTCATTTACAAGGGGAAGGAGGGCAAACAAATATATGCTTCTGGTTCAAGGTAGCTGGCAGCTGGGGTCCTATGAAGACTTTGGGCCAGTAGATCTTTTTTAGTGCCATTCAGTAACTGCTTAGACTTCTTTTACAAAATGACTGCAAGCCTTTCAGTGTGGGTGTTTGTGTTGTATTACTATTTTATATTAACAAGCTGTTTATACTATGGAAAGTGAAAAGACAATATCCATAATCACCCAAATCTTCCTTATGGAGTTCTAGTGTTTCAGGGCCCAGAGTAAAGCTTCTGGAAAACCTCTTCATTAAAGGCCTGTGAGTTTGTCTACTACAAATCAATCCCCAGGACAGTACTGGGAGTCCAGGGTCTCCCAGAAACAAAGGGTAAGAGGCTTTCCACAGGTGTGCTAGCCTCTCCCTTAGGTCTGAGGGGAGCAAGACGGCAGTTGTGACAGTTGTGGCAGTGTCAGCCTGGTCTGAAAGCAGTAACCAGAACAGAGAGGCCTGCATCAAACAGACTATAAGAGAGTTAGAAACTGAATAAGAATCTGCATCAGGAAAGTGCCTTAGATGGAGCCATGCTTAATAATCAGAAGACTCTCTAGCTTGGGTACTTCACTTGCTTCTTTGTTTTTCTACTGTCTGATGCCCTCCATTCCCTCCCAATTGCTGCTTCTGGTTCTCTCTGTCTCTTTCAATTTCATTAAAATTTCCTGCTTGCTGAGTGTTAAACATAGCAGTTTGACATTCTACCCTCTTAGCTTTTGAGGGGCTAGCAGGAGAGTAAGGGTCCAGAAAGAGAAAGAGAGAATAAAGGTCTGGGCCATAATGCACAATCTGCAGGCTGTGAGGCCTTCATAGAGACGCTCAGCCTCAGCAGCTAAATAGTACTGGCAGTGGTGGCGGGTGGTATGTAAATTGGTATTGTTATTCTCCAGCTTTGTGCCCTATGTCTCCCAAACAATCTTGCCTAACCAGATTCAAAAGTAAATAAAAACTTTAAACATATAGAATGGATGAAGTAAAATCTCATATTTTAATTTCCATTAAGTCTCATTCAGTCCTCTTTAGAACTGGGATTCTTTACAATGATATTTTTTAAATTCCTTGGAACTGGAAAATATATTTCTCAGAAATGGAAGAGAAACACTTTTAATCCCACCAGCCTATACAGAATGTAGTGGAGCCAGGCTCACTTGTAAAAAGGAGGGATAGTTTAAAGAGCAAATCATGTCAAAGGTAGATTTACTGTCTTGCTTGTCTCTAGCAAAAATTTTTTCCCACAGTAAGCCCTCCTCATAGCCTTTTCCCCTTTATAACACCCTTTCCCATTCATTTTAACTCCAGGACTTAGATAGTTAGACAACTTTGTTAGCCCCTCTTTGTTAGCTACCCAACCACTCCTCTACCCCCTTTTCCTTCCCCCCTTCCCCTGCCTAGGTCTCAGGACTGAGACAAGCACCAGGACCGAAGCTCTTGTTTGTCCTGGATTTTCCTGTGCCTCAAAACTCTGAGGAAAAGTTGTGGCTGGAGGGAGTGTTGAGAATGCAAGAGGTGGATGAAGGTGTTTCTGTACCTCCATGGTGCAGCCTAATCCTGCTAGACTGGGGTGGTGTGACCTGTGCTGCCCCAGACCAGCACCCCCCTGCAGCTCATAGAGGCATGAGGCCTCCTTACCTGGAGCCATACTCAGAGAGTTTCCTCACAAATACTCAGTCAGTCATCTGATTATTTTAGATTTGTTTTGAATAAAAGGAGGTGCTTCAAAAACAAATGTTGCTATACCATACAACCAGAGGCCTATTCTGTCTGTAACTCATCTGTGTTCAAATAACTTTTAATGTCCAGACCTAAATGTCTTTATAAAAATAGCTTCATAGAATAATAATCCAAGTGTCTTTCTGCTTGTTACTATAGATTAAAAAAACAAAGTGTGGGTTAGCTTTCAGAGACATCCACCCCCAAAAAGGAAAGATAAAGGTGTGCATTTTATTTTGCCTCCCTGCTGCAAATGTGCACAGTTGCCTGCATTGGCAGCCAGCCAAGTTGGGTACTGCTCTGAATGCACTTGCCCAGTTGTTAACCAGCAGCTCTAGAGCATGAAGATGCAGTTGTGTCTTGAGTTTTAGGGTAGAGATGTTTCACTTCTGCTCTGAAAAGAGTAGTTGTTATAGCTATGTACTGAGAAGTAAACAGAATGAATATTATCTAACCTAATTCGTGTTGTCAGTACTACATTTAATTTTTGAAGAGGTAAATATCTGCTAACTAGAGTTTGGTTTTGGTCTTGGCTTAGTGTTCAACTGGAGATGCTATTAATTATTTTGAGAATGAGGACGTTCCAGGATATTTTTTTTTTTTTTTATTGATGTTTTAATGGTTTCTAACATTGTGAAATTTTGGGTTGTACAATTTTGTTTGTCCATCACCATATATATGTCTCCCTTCACCCCTTGTGTCCACTTGTTGGTCCATCACCATATATATGACCCCCTTCACCCCTTGTACCCACCCCCCAACCCCCACCCCCACTGCCCCTGGTAACCACGGTCCAGTTTTCTCTGTCCATGTGTTGGTTTATATTCCACATATGAGTGAGATCATACAGTGT
>JAQQSS010000042.1:2582487-2598409 GCA_028646465.1 Rhinoceros unicornis | reverse complement strand
CCAGCTTTTCATTATTGTATATATTTTCAGCCTAGAAATAATTCATGAGGGACATTCCTTCAGATTTTCACTAGATGAGTGTTTTTTCCAGACCAAATAAAGCACTTAATTATATATGACGAAATTTTTTGATTCGTTGACTAATGTGTTTCAACACTGGAAAATAAATGTGGACTTGTAAGGTTTTGAGGGGGAATGTATTCACTAGTGTCATTTTTGTGTTTTTCCTCCCAAAACTTGAACATTTCAATGCGAAAGGCAGGCCAGTATTTTCTAAATTTATTTGGAAGTGTACTTCCATATATATATATACACCCAGTCACGTATGCACTGCTTTTCTTTCAATTATTCATAAAAAGTTTTCCCAAAGCATTTTCAAGCATCAGTTAGAAGCAGTTATAGCTCTGAGAGGGTGGTTATCAACTAAACCCCTTAGAAATGTCAAGTACATAGTGCTCATGATTAGAGAATTCAGCATCATTTGAATGTCCTGCCCTCTAGTATCCTTCATGCCTGTGACACAGCAAGAGACATTAGTTGAGAAACACCATAACAATATTGAAAATAGGAGCAGAAGCTACATCTACATTTGCGTTTTTACATAGATGTGTATGGAGGTTTCTCACCACCTGACGTGATAAAAATAATGAATAAAAATATAATATTGAATTAAAGATTGTATTGTTAAAATGAAATATTTTAAACTTTCTATAAATATTTGGTACGAATTGCATCTAAATATTTTTTACTATGTCATATATACATTAGTAAATTTTTCCCTTCCAACATCATCCATCATTCAGGAAAATAAATCTGTAGCTCACCATTTGCCATATGTGCATGATGTTATCCTCTAACACTGAGCAAATAACTCAGGGGTCTCTGGGGCTGCAATTAAAATCTGATATCTTGGTATTGCGTGCTCCATGAATAAAGTGCTAATAAAACAACAAAGAAAGGTAACTCGCTTCGTATCTTGAGATGTTAATCCTGACATTTATTAAAGATTTTAAAAGTTAGATTTGAGGATCCATCTTTGATTTTGAGGGTGGGTGCTATCTCACAGTTTGGACAGAGAGAGGTGCAGACTCATTTATCCCACACCACTTTTTATTTGGAAAATTTCCGTATTTCAGGATGGGGGATAATACAATAAATGAACACGTATATACCCTTCCCCTGTGTTCTCTAAATGTTAATATTTTGCTACATATCTTTCTCTAATTTTCATGTCTATAACACACACACACACAAAGTTGCTGAACTTTTGGAAAGTTGCAAATACGATACTTCACTTTTAAGTACTTGGGCCTAAATCTCCAAAGGATAAGGACGTTCTCCCACATAACTACAGGGCCATTTTCACACCTAATATGATTAACGTTAAGTATCATTATCTAATACATTGTTGTTCTGATCACTTTGTATTCGCCCCATTGGTGAAATAGTACTCCCTAAATATGCCAGATGGCCAAACACATGATGCATGACACTGACACATGCAATCTGTAGCACTTTGTCAGTCACATCTGCTCAACAGCCAAATGAGGAGTACACCACACACCATGCACAGCCACATGGGTTTTGCATTCTGGAACAGACTGAACGAGCATGGGTTTGGATGGCAGGTTCTGTAGCATCAAATGACGCTTAATTCCTCCAGCAGGATGTGATTTGCTGGTTTGAATAATTTCACGGGCTGGCAATGTGATGACATCTGTTAGGCTGAGCAAATTCGAGGATGAAGCTGGTCTGGCTGATAAGGGAACTACCCAGGTGGGGAGCCTTGCATGCTGGATGGGAGTCCTATCTGGCAAGAACAGGGAAACCCGTGCTAGGCTTTGGGCGCCTGAGACGTTTAACGTAATAAACATGTCATAGTGCTGCTGTGAACACTCACAGCAAGGTTTTATTTGAATATCTGTTTTCAATTCTTTTGGGTATATACGTAGAAGTAAAATGGCTGGGTCATATGCTAATTATAGGTTTAACTTACTGAGCTGTTTTCTGCAAGGGATGCACCATTGTACATTACCACTGCAGTGTAAAAGCATTCCACATTCTCTAAATCCTCATCAACCACTTTTTATTTTCTGGGTTTTTAGAATTGCCATCCTGGTGGAGTGAAGGGGTATTGCGTTGTAGTTTTGGTCTGCATATTCCTGATGATTGAGGATGTTGAGCTTCTTTTCATGTTCTTGTTAGCCATTTGTTTATCTTTGGAGAAATGACTATGAAAGTGTTTGCCAGTTTTGGATGGGTTTTATCTATCATCGATACTTAGGTATTCTTTCTGTAATCTAGATATTAGACTTACTTGATATATGATTTGCAAATATTTCATCTGTACATTATCATTTCACTTTCATGATAGTGTCGTCTGATGGGTAAGTTTTTTGTTTTGATGACATCCAATAATCTACTTGTCCTTTTGTTGCTTGTATCATTGGTGTTGTATCTAAGAATTCATGGCCAAATGAACGAGAAGACTTACCACTACATTTTCTTTTATTATTTTATAGTTACAGTGCTTGCGTATATGTTTTTGATCCATTTTGAGTTAATTTTTTGCATATGATAGCAGGAAGGGGTCTCACTTGTTTTTTTCTTTTTGTATATGCAAATTCAGTTTTCTAACACTTTGTTAAAGAGACTATCCTTTTCCAATTGAATGATCTTGGCACTCTTGTTGAAAATCAATTGCATATAAATATGTGGGTTTGTTTCTAGACTCAGTTCTCTTTCATTGGTCATATGTCTATCTTTATGTCAGTGCCACATTGTGTTCATTATTGTAGCTGTGTTATAAATTTTGATCTCAGGAGATATGAGTTCTCCATGTTTGTTCTTTCTCAGGATTGCTTTGGCTAGTTGGCGTTTATTACATTCTATATAAATTTTAGGATGAGCTTTTCCAATTCTGCAAAAAAATGTCCATTGCAATTTTAAAAATACAGACTTTATTTTTTAGAGCAGTTTTAGGTTCACAGCAAAATTGAGAAGGAAGTACAGATGGTTCCCTTACCCCCAATTCTCCTATACACGCACAGCCTACCCTACTGTTATCATGCCCCCACCAGAATGGTATATTTATTATAACTGATGAACTCACATTGACACGTCGTTATGACCCAAAGTCCACAGTTTACATTAGCGTTCACTGTTTGTGTCCATTGGGGTGTGATAGGGATAGCATTGAATCTGAAGATCAATTTGGGAAATATTGCCATTTTTATAATGTAAAATCTTCTATTCCATAAACACTGGAGGTGTTTCCTCCTGTTTAGGAAGATCAGCCGTGAGCTAACTAACACCCATGCCAATCTTCCTCTTTTTGCTGAGGAAGACTGGCCCTGAGCTAACATCTCTGCCCATCTTCCTCCACTTTATATGGGATGGCGCCACAGCATGGCCTGATAAGCGGTGTATCTGTGTGCGGCCGGCGTCGGAACCTGGGCCGCCAGCAGCAGAGCGCGCACTTAACCGCTACGCCATGGGGCTAGCCTCCAGCAATATTTTTTAGTCTTCAGTGTGTAAGTCAGTCTTGCACTTCCTTGGTTAAATTTATTCCTATATTTTTATACTCTTGTAGTTGGAATTTTGGGGTTTTTCATTTCAGTGTATAGAAAAACAAGTAATTTTTCCAACTTTGCTGAATTTATTTATTAGCTCTTAATAGTTTGTGAATTATTTCCTGTGTATAACTTCAGGGCATCTGCAAAAAATTATTATTTTACTTTTTTCTTTCCAAATTACTTGCCTTTATTTCTTTTTCCTGCCTAATTTCTCTAGTTAAAATTTCCAGTACAGTGTTGAATAAAAATGAGAAAGGTAGACATCCTAGTCTTGTTCTTGATATTACAAGAAAAGATTTCAGTCTTTCACCTGAACATTGAATATAATGTTAGCACTGAGTTTTTCATAAATGCTCTTTATCTTGTAGAAGTTCACTTATTTCCTAGCATATTGTGTACATTTTATCACTAAATGTGTTGTATTTTGTCAAATGCTTTTTCGGCCTCAATTGAGATGGTCGTATTTTTCTAGCCATTTATATATATATTATTGTGGTAGAATAAATTGATTGATCATGGGTAGAACCACTCTTGCAACTGTATAAACCCATTGATAAAGGTGTGTAAATCTCTCAGTGTGCTACTAGACTCAGCTTGCTAGTACTTTTTAAGGATTTTGGCCTGTAGTTTTCTTTACTTGACAAGTATTTATCTGGCCTAGATATCGAGGTAAAGCTGGCCACATAGAAAGGGTTAAGAAATGTTTCTTCCTGTTCCATTTTTTGGAAGAGTTTGAGAAGAAGAGTTGATGTGTGTGTTTGTGTGTGTGTGTGTGTGTGTGTGTGTGTGTGTGTGTTTGTGTAATTCACAGTGAAGTCATCTGATCCCGGGATTTCCTTTGTTATGATCTCTTTATTGTAAGGCTGTTCACATTTTCCATTACTTCCTGAGTCAGTGTTGATGGTTTATGTATTTCTAGGAATTTGTCCATTTCATCAAAGTTGTCCTATTTGTTGGTACAGAGTCTTATAATCTGTTACGTTTCTATGAAGTCTGAAATAATGTCCTGCTTTTATTTTTGATTTCATTAATTTGAATCATCTTTGTTTTTATGTTTTTAGGTCTAGCTACATCTTTCCAAAGTTTGACATTTTCAGAGAACAAAGTTTTGGTTTTATTGTTTCTCTCTTTTGTTTTCTTTTCTGTTATTATTTTTAGTTATTTCCTTAGTGGTTAACCTGGGAATTACAATGAAAGCTTTATTTTTGTTCTTTTTATTTTAAGAAAAAAATCCTCACATATTGAACTATGATTGACATAAATAATCTGTACATAATAAATGTAAAAAACTTAATAAATTTGGAAATACACATGCACCCATGAAACCTTCACCACAATCAAGGCCATAAACATGTCTATCACCTCTGAAAGTTTCCTCTGACCTACTTTATTGTGTGTGTGTGTGATAAGGGAATGTAACATAAGATCAACCTTCTTAGCAAATTTTTAGTATATAATACAATATTGTTAATTATAGGCACTAGGTTGTTCTGTAAATCTCCATAATTTAATCATCTTGCAGTGAAGCTTTGCAAACTTTGCCCATCATCTCCTAATTTTCCCTTTCCCCCAGCCTCTGGTAATCACCATTCTACTCTTTGCTTCTATGAGTTTGACTATTTTGAATTCCTCATAGAAGCGGAATCATGCAGTATTTGTCCTCTGTGCCTGGCTTATTTCACTTAGCATATTTTCCCCCAGGTCCATCAGTGTTGTCAGAAATGACAGGATTTCCTTCTTTTTTTTTTTTTTAAGGCTGAGCAATGTTCCTTTGTATGTATACACCACATTTCTTTATCCATTTATCCATTGATGGACACTTAGGTTGTTTCAACGTGTGGGCTATGGAGAATAATGACGTAATGAACACAAGAGTGAAGAAATCGCTTTGAGATCCTGATTTCAAGTCCTTTGGGTATATACTCAGGTGTGGAATTGCTGGATCATGTGGTAGTTTTATTTTTAATTTTTGAGGAATCTCTGTATTGTTTATATTGTATTGTTTACCACAATGGCAGTACCAATTTACATTCCCGCTAATAGTGTACAAGGGTTCCAGTGTCTCCACATCCTCATCAATGTTTGTTATCTTTTGATTTTAATAATGTAATAGCCATCCTAACAAATGTGAGGTGATTCAGGTTGCCACTGCTATCTGAAAGTAGAATGTTCCTGGAAAACCTTTCATATGCTATAATGGTGTAAAGTGAAGAAGCAATTACTATTAATTTATGTGGGAAACATTTTTGAGCATTTCCAGACCCCAAATATAACCTACTAAGTCATACCAAATAACACATAAAACACAAAATAACACTAACATAAAAGCAAGAATGATGATAAATCATTTATTGATTTGATATAATAAATACACAGCCTATAAAAACCAGAAATAATGTATGTAGAGTGTAGTTTCACTTACCAAAATCAGGAAGTCAGCAAGCACATTGGAAGGGTGAGAGGTGGTGGGGGTGATGATGGTGTGCCAGGCTGAGTGGTCAGAGATTGGCATGGTGGGAGCTACAGGAGGCTGTGGTGTAAGAGAGAGAAGAGAGTCATCCATTAACATCTCATTGTCATCCGAATCCATCAGGGCAGGCAGCTGACTGATGTCTACAGGTTTCTATTTCTGCCTTTCTCAGTGTCGAAGGTTGAGGTCCGTCGTCTTTTGTGGCTAGTGTGGAAGGCTTGAAATACAGCAGTATACTTGACTGCTCAGCCTCTATAATGGCTCACTGTAAAACAAACGCTGAATGCTATATTCACTTTTCGTCTTTTTTCATAAAAAGCAGAAATCCTCTTCGAATTTATTTCAGTTAGCGAAATCAGGTACTATTGTAGGTATTCTATAAAAGCAGAGTGGCATAAAATACACTTTCAGATAGTGGGGAAACCTGTACCTCATCATGGTTTTGATTTACTTTTGCCTGATGATTAGCAATGTTGGGCCACTTTTCATATACCTGTTGGCCATTTGTATGTCTTCATTAGAGAAATGTCTGTTCAGGTCTTCTGATGGTTTAAAATTAAGTTTATTATTCTATTTTTTTGCTATTAAGTTGTTTGAGTCCCTTAAATATTTTGGATATTAACCTTGTATCAGATGTATGGTTTGCAAATATTTCCTCTCATTCTGTAGGTTGCCTTTTCGTTTTGATGGTTCTTTTGCTGTGCTGGAGGTTTTCAGTTTGAAGTAATCCCACTTGTCTATTTTTGCTTTTGTTACCTGTGCTTTTGGTGTTATATCAAGAAATCATTTCCAAATCCCAGGACAAGGTTATTCTCTCTGTTTTCTATAAGGAGTTTTATGGTTTCAGGTCTTAAGTCTTAAATCCATTTTGAATTTATCTATGTGTATGATGTAAGATAAGGGTCCAATTTAACACTTTTGCATGGATATCTAGTTTTCTCAACACTCTTTATTGAAAAGACTGTCTTTTCCCCATTGTATATTCTTGATACCTTTGTCAAAATTTAACTACAATATGAGTTTATTTCTGGCTCTCTATTCTGTTCCGTTGTTCTATGTGTCTGTTTTTATGCCAGGACCATACTGGGTTTTTTTGTGTGAGGAAGGTCAACCCTGAACTAACACCCATGCCAATCCTCCTCTTTTTGCTAAGGAAGACTGGCCCTGGGCTAACATCTGTGCCCGTCTTCCTCCACTTTACATGGGACACCGCCACAGCATGGCTTGACAAGCGGTGCCTCGGTGTGCACCCAGGATCTGAACCCAGGCCGCGAGCAGCCAAGCGCATGCACTTAACCACTATGCCACAGGGCTGGCCCCAGGACCCTACTGTTTTGATTACTGTAGCTTGTAACACATTTTTAAATCGTGGAACGTGATACCTCCAGATTTGTTCTTATGTCTCAAAATTGGTTTGGCTAATTAGAGTCTTTTGTGGTTCCATATAAATTTTAGGATTGTTTTTTCTATTTCTATAAAAAAATGCCAGTGGGAATTTGATAAGGATTGCATTGAATCTGTAGGTTACTTTGGGTAGCAAGGACATTTTAACAATATAAATTATTCCAACCCATGACCACAGGATGTCTTTTCATTTATTTGTGTCGTCTTTTTTTTTTTTTTTTTTTTTTTTTGGTCAGGAAGGTTGGACCTGAGCTAACATCTGTTGCCAATCTTTCTCTTTTTGCTGAGGAAGATTAGCCCTGAGCTAACATCTCTGTTAGCTATTTTCCTGTATTTTGCTTGTGGGATGCCGCCACAGCATGGCTTGATGAGTGGTACATCAGCCCGCAACCAAGATTCAAACCTGCAAACCCTAGGTCACCAAAGTGGAGTGCAAAACTAACCACTACACCACTGGGCCAGCCCCTATTTGTGCCTTCTTTAACTTCCTTCATCAATATATAATAATTTTCGGTATACAAGTCTTTTACCCCTGTGGTTAAATCTATTTATTCCTAAGTATTTTATTCTTTTTGATGCTTTTGTAAATGGGATTATTTTCTTAATATCCTTTTCCAATGGCTTGTTGCTAGTGTATAAAATGCAACTGATTTTTTCCCATTCTTTTATTGTGGTAAAATTCACATAACATAGTATTTACCATTTTAACCATTTTTAAATATACAGTTCAGAAGTATTAAGTATTTTCATAATGTGCAATTACAAGTCAAAAGCAGAAAGAAAACTAGAAACTAGAAGTTAAAGTCAGGATAAAACAGAAAAATTCACAAGTTGTAGAAATTAAACATCTTCTAAGTAACCACTGAGTTAAAGAAAAAAATCAAAGGGAAATTAGCATATAGTTAGAGATGAATGAAAAGAAAAACACAATCTACCAAAACTTATGGGACACAGTGAAAGCAGTGCCATGCAAGAAATTTAGAGCTGTAGTAAACAAATTTACAGTAAACAAACAAGAAAGATGTAAGATCAGGAAGCTTACATTACAATTTAGGGAACTAAAAAATGAGTACCAAACTGAACCCAAAGCAAGCAGAAATAAGGTAGTAATAAAGATTGTAGCCAAGATAAACAAAAAAACTGATACACCTTCAGCTAGATGGGCTAATAAAAAAAGAGAAATACTTCTAAGTATCTTCTAATTTTCCTGTGATTTCTTCTATGATTTATTGGTTGTTCAGCAGTATCTTTAATTTTCTGAATTTTACTTTTTTCCTCTGTTTTTGACTTCTAGTTTTTAGTTTCCTTTCTGGTTTTGATTTCTAGTTGCAACAAAATCAGAAGTGAATGTGGGGACATTGCTACTGATTCTACAGAAATAAGAAGGACTTCAGAGGACTATGAGCAATTGCACACCACAGACTCAATAGCCTACATGAAATAGACAAATGCCTAGAAACATAAAACCTACCACAAAATACATAAATTAGTAAATTTGAATAGACTTATAACTTGTAAGGAGATTGAATCATTAATTGAAAATCTCCTGACATAACAAAGCCCTGGAGCATGAGGGCTTCCTTGGTGCATTTTATAAACATGTAAAGAAGCACTAACAATATTTCTCCAAGTTTTCCAAAAAATAGACAGGAGGGAGTACTTCCTAACTCATTCTGTGAGGCCAGGATTACTCTGGATCCCAAACCAGACAAATGTTACAAGAAAACTACAGCCCTATATCCCTTCTGAACGTTGATGCAAAAATCCTCAATAGAATACTGTCAACCAAACTTCAGCAGCATATTTAAAGGACTATACACCATGACCAAATGGGATTTATTTAAGGAGACGAGGGTTTAACACAAAAATTGGCCAATGTACTGCATCTCATTAACAGAATGAAAGAGAAAAATCACATGATCATCTTAATTGTTGCAGGAAAAGCACTGGAAAAAATTCAGACACTTTCATAATAAAAAATACTCTAAAAATTAGGAATAGAAGGAAATTACTTCAACATCAGAAAAGCTAAATGTGAAAAACACAGTGAACATCATACTCAATGGTGAAAGACTGAAAGTTTTTCTTTTAAGACTAGAAAACAAGGCAAAGATGCCCACTTTCACTTCTGTTCAACATAGTCCTGGAAGTTCTAGCCAGTGCAATTAGGTGAGAAAAAGAAGTAAATGGCATGTAAATTGGAAAGGAAGAAGTAAAGTTATCACTTTACTTTAGGAGGACACACTTTCAGCCTGTGTGTCCTAAATTCTAAGGTCAGTCTGTTTTAGACACCATGTAGTTGGTTCTTTTTTTTTTTAATAAATTCATTTATGCACTCAAATATTTTGATAAGACGTTTAGTTTATTTACATTTACAGTAATTATTTATAGGTAAGGACTTAGCATTGCCTTTTTGTTAATTGTTTTCTGGCTCTTTTGTAGTTCTGTTGTTCTCTCTTGCTTGTCTTTCTTTGTGGTTCACTGATTGTTTTGTTTTGTTTTTTGCGGTAGTATGCTTTGATTTTTTTTTATTCTCATCTTTTCTGTATCTAGTATAAATTTTTTACTTTGTGGTTACCATGAGGCTTGCATTGAAGTCTTGTAGGTATAATTGTCTACTTTAAGTTTATAACTTAACTTTAATCACATACATACTATACAGTCTCATCCTCACTTTATGCTATTGGTATCTGATTTTACTTTTTTTTATGTTATATATACACTAAGAAGTTTTTGTGGTTATGATTTTTCTTAATACTTTTGTCTTTTAGATTTTACACTAGGGTTTAAAATGATTTATGCACCACCATTACCAAATTACAGTATTCTGTTTTTTTGTCTATGTATTTACCTTTTCCAGTAAGATTTATACTTTCCTATGCTTTCATATAGCTACTTAGCATCTTTTTATTTCAACTTGTAGAACTTTGAGTAGCACTTCTTGTAAGGCAGGGCTTGTGGTGATGAACTCCCTCAGTGTTTTGTTTTTTTGTGGGGGGTCTTTATCTCTCTTTCATATTTAAACGGGCAGTTTTATTGAGTATAGTATTTCTGGTTGGCATCTTTCTTCGTTTCACTACTTTTAAGTATATCATTGCACTCTCTCTTGGCCTGCAATGTTTCTATTGAGAAATCATCTGATAGCCTCATGAGGGTTTTCTCATATGTGATGAGTTATTATTATATTTCTGCTTTCAAAATTCTCTCTTTGACTTTAACTTTTGACATATTAATTATAACATGTCTTGGTATAGACCTCTAGGCTCAACCTATTTGGGGACTTTGGAGATTTGTGAATCTGGGTTGCTATTTCTGGTCTCAGAATCAGGAAGATTTCAGACATTATTTCTTTAAACAATCTTTCTGCTCCTTTCTTTCTCTTCTTCTTCTGGAATTTCCATAATGCATATATTGTTTTACTTGATATCGTATAAATCCTTTATGCTTTCTTCCATCTTTTTCATTCTTTCTTTTTACTTCCTCTGGCTAATTGCAAATGACCTGTCTCTGAGTTCACTGATTCTTTTGCTTGATCAAGTCTGTTATTGAACATCTCCTTTGGATTTTTTTTATCAGTTAATTCATTGTATTATTCAGCCCCAGGATTGCTCTGTGTGTGTGTGTGTGTGTGTGTGTGTGTTTTCATGGTTTCTATTTCCTTGCCTAACTTTTTTTTTTTTTGTGAGGAGACCAGCCCTACGCTAATATCCGCCAATCCTCCTCTTTTTTCTTTTGCTGAGGAAGACTGGCCCTGGGCTAACATCTGTGCCCATCATCCTGCACTTTATATGGGACGCCACCACAGCATGGCTTAACAAGCAGTGCGTGGGTGCGCGTCTGGCATCCGAACTGGTGAACCTGGGCCGCCGCAGCGAGCGCACACACCTAATCGCTTGCGCCACCAGGCTGGCCCCCAACTAACTTTTCTTTTCGTTACTATATTGTTTTCCTGATTTTTTTAGTTGCCTATTTGTCTTCTCTTGTTGTTCAGTGAGCTTCTTTAAGGCAATTATTTTGCATTCTTTGTCCAGCAGTTTGTAGATCTCCCTTTCTTTAGAGTTGGTTACTCTATTATTGTTAGGTTCCTTTTTGTGGTGTCATATTTCCCTTATTCCTGAAATTTGCATTGGTGTTGGTGTTTTGGAAGATGCAGTTGCTTTTTTCAGTCTTTACACACTGGCTTTTGTGGGTTAAGATCTTCACCTGTCAGCTCTATGAGAAATTCTGGGAAGGTTAGCTAGTTGGGTCCATGGTTGGGGGGCACTTGCTGTTGAGATCTGCAGGTGGGCAAGGCCTGTTGCTGAAGTCTTTCTGCTGTTTACTGAGAGCCCTCATACTTTTTCTTTTTTTCCTACCTGCCCTCAGATAACCCAGCTGTGCCAATGGCCCCAGTGCTCTTGATGGCGTGAGACAGATGTGAGCCTCTTGGGTAGTGCTTTGAAGTGCTGGAGATTCATCTTGCTCTCCACTTTCACCACTAGAGAAATCACGTGTCAAAAGGATCTCTCTTAGTGCTGTGCCATGTTGGCTTGGGGGAGACATGATGTAGGCATTGTTCAACTCTTCTTCTTCTTCTCTTCAATGTGACTTTTCTCATTTTCTTGTGCTATACTGTGTGCTGTAATCTCCTCCTTGGATTCTGGACTTCTCACGAAGGCATTTTCATCCATGGACAGTTGTCAAATCAGTCTCTGTGGGGCAACGAGGACTGTGGCCCTCTTATTTTGCCATCTTACTAATGTCTATAACTAACATCCTAAACTTATAACAATCTAGTTGAAAGAGAATGAAATTAGTTTATTAGTGTATAAAATTCTGTACAATTTTGTCCCTTTATGTTATTATTATCACAAATTATATCTTAATATAATTTTCCCATTAACACATATTTACAATTATTCTTTTAAGCATTTGTCTTTTTGTTGTGGCAAAATATGCATGTGTGTTTTAAATCATATTGAAAAAAAGAGATGTTACAAACAAAAAATGCAAAAATACTGGCTTTGTCTATCTTTACCATTTTTTAAAATTTCTTCATATATCTTTGATTTACTGTCTAATGTTCATTCATTTCAGCCTGAAGGACTTTGTATCATTTCTTGTAGAGAAAGTCTAGTAGCAGTAAACTGTCTTATCCTGTGTTTGTCTCAGAATGTTTTAGTTCTTTGAAGTGTAGTCTTGCCTGATGTAAAATTCTTGGTTGATAGCTTTTTTCTCCCTTTCATCACTTTAAATATGTCATCTCATTGTCTTCTGCCTTCCATGGTTTCTGATGAAGAACTGCTATTGGTCTTTTTGAGGCTTCTTTGTACGTGAGAAGTCTCCTTTCTTCCTGCTTTGAAGATATTACTTTTGTCTTTGTCTCTCATTGATTTCATCATAGTTTGTCTCAGTGTGGATCTGAGTTTATCATTCTGGCAGCTATGCATCTGCAATTTTATATCTTTTGTGCGATTTAGAAAGTTTTAAACCATTGTTTCCTCAAATATTATTTCTACGTTTTTACATCTCTTTCTCTATTGTATTCCCAGTGTACTTATGTTGGTATGTTTGTTGGCATCCCACAGGTCTCTTAGGCTCTGTTATACCATCATGTTTTTTCTGTTGCTCTTCAGACTGGATAATATCTATTGACCTATCTTAAAGGTCACTCATTCTTTCCCTGCCTGCTCAAATCTAGTTAACACCTCTAATGCATTTTCACCTTAATTATTATTCTTTTCAGCTTCAGAATTTATATTGATTTGTTTATGTAATTTCCATATCTTTATTGATACTGTTTCTTGACACATTGTTCTTCTGATTTCCTGTAATTTATTTCCTGATTTCATTTTATTTTCATTACCTCTTTGACCATATGTAACTGTTGATTTAAATTCTTTATGAGAAAGTCCATGACTTTGCTTCCTTTGACACAGTTTATATTAATTTGTTTTCCGTGAGTGGACCATAATTACTTGTTTATATGCATGCTTCCTAATTTTTATTGAAACCTGGACATTTTTAATAATGTGGCAAATCTGAAAATCAAATTCTTCTGTCACCCCAGAGTTTGTTGTTGCTAGTTGTGCTTGGTTGTTATATTGTTTGTTAGCTTAATGACTTTTTAAAAATTCTTTTTGTAATATTTATAGTCTTTTTTTGTATGTGTGTGAGGAAGATCAGCCCTGAGCTAACATCTGCCAATCCTCCTCTTTTTGCTGAGGAAGACTGGCCCTGGGATAACATCTGTGCCCATCTTCCTCTACTTTGTATGGGACGCCCCCACAGCATGGCTTTGCCAAGCCGAGTGTCAGTGCGCACCCGGGATCCACAGCGGAACACGCGCACTTAACTGTTTGCACCATCGGGCTGGCCCCTATAGTCTTTTCACACATGGCCGCTGGGAACTGTTTTCCCTTAGCCTAATGGTCACTTGTATTTTGACCAAATTTCTTTAATGCATGAAGGAAGAAAAAAGAAATTGGTTAATTAAAAAAATAAAGGAAAGAAGAAGAAAGAAGGAAATAGTTGACAGAAAAATCTCTCTCAGTTTTGGAGATTGACTTCATTTTGAGTTGCTCCTTCAGTGCTTAGCCTGGCAGTTTACAACTTAGCTTGAAGCCTTCACTTCCTGCTTGCAAAGAGCCTACAGATCACTCAGAGGTGAAAGTTTAGGGTTTTTCCTGGTATTTCGGAGTTTGCTTCCAGGCCTGTAAATACACATGGTTCTCTCAATACCCAGGTACATGGGGAAGTTTTAAAAGACTTTATTCTTTTACTTATCATCTTTCAAATCTCTCCTTCCAAAAATACTTGGCCAATCATCTACTATATTGTAATCTTCACCAGGCTTCTGCAGCCAATACATTGGACTTTGAATTCTTTTAGAATTACCGCCCGAGAAGCCACCTTAATCCTAGATTAATTTTTTAATTAATTACAGGACTAATTTTTACAGGACTGTTTTTTTGATTGACTGTGCCATTTTACATTTCCACCAGCAGAGTATACAGTGTTCCACTTTTTGGTCATAGTCATCCACACATGTCTAAAAAGACAGTAGAAAAGATCAATTAAACTGAGTCACTTTTTTTTTTTTTTTTGTGAGGAGGACCAGCCCTGAGCTAACATCTGCCAATCCTCCCCTTTTTTGCTGAGGAAGACTGGCCCTGGGCTATCATCCGTGCCCATCTTCCTCTACTTTACATGGGACGCCGCCACAGCATGGCTTGACAAGCAGTGCGTCGGTGCGCGCCCGGGATCCGAACCCGGCGAACCCCGGGCCGCCGCAGCGGAGCGCGCGCACCCAACCGCCTGCGCCACCGGGCCGGCCCCTGAGTCACTTTTTGAAAAGATAAAAAAAATTGACAAACCTTTAGCTAGACCCACCAAAAAACAAAGAGAAGGGACTCAAATAAATCAGAATGAATAAATGAAATGAATCACAAATGAAATAAAAGACATTACTACTAATACCAAAGAAATACAAACAATAATAAGAAACCACTACGAAAAATTACACACATAGCACAACCAAAAAGAAACAAATATATTCCTAGAAACAAACAACCTACCAAGAAGGAACCATAAAATAACAGAGAATCCGAGCTGACCAATTATTAGCAAGAAGATTGAATCAGTAATAATAAAACCTCCCAACACACAAAAATCCAGATCCAGATGGCTTCACTGTGAATTTGACCAAACATTTAAAGAACAGTTAACCCTAATCTTCCAAAAGTCTGCCAAAAAATAAAAGAATAAGGAAGTGTTCCAAGCACATTTTATGAGGCCATCATTACTCTGGTACCAAAACCACAAAAGATACCACAAGAAAAGAAAATTACCAAAGACCAATATCCCTGATGAACATAGATATAAAAATATTCAACAAAATACGAGCAAACTGAAGTCAAAAATACAGTAAAAGGATCATACACCATGACCAATGTGATTTATTCCAGGGATGCAAGAATGGCTCCACATTCACAAAACAAATATTGTGATGCACACATTATCAAAATGAAAGATGAAAATCATACTATCATCTCAATAGATGCAGAAAACCCATTTGATAAAATTCAACATCTATTTATAACAAAAACTCCCAATAATGTGGGTATTGAGGGAATATATCTTATAATATAGAACGTATATGACAAGCCCACAGATAACATTACACTCACTGGTGAAAAGCTGAGAGATTTTCCTCGAATATCAGGAACAAGACAAAGATGCCCACTCTAGCCACTTTTATTCAACATCATACTGGAGGTGTTTAAAAGAGCAGTTAGGGGGCCGGCCCGGTGGCGCAAGCGGTTAAGTGCGCGCGCTCCGCTGCGGCGGCCCGGGGTTCGCCGGTTCGGATCCCGGGCGCGCACCGACGCACTGCTTGTCAAGCCATGCTGTGGCGGCGTCCCATATAAAGTAGAGGAAGATGGGCATGGATGTTAGCCCAGGGCCAGTCTTCCTCAGCAAAAAAGGGGAGGAT
>JAQQSS010000042.1:2566338-2581987 GCA_028646465.1 Rhinoceros unicornis | reverse complement strand
GCGCTCCGCTGCGGCGGCCCGGGGTTCGCCGGTTCGGATCCCGGGCGCGCACCGACGCACTGCTTGTCAAGCCATGCTGTGGCGGCGTCCCATATAAAGTAGAGGAAGATGGGCATGGATGTTAGCCCAGGGCCAGTCTTCCTCAGCAAAAAAGGGGAGGATTGGCAGATGTTAGCTCAGGGCTGGTCCTCTTCACAAAAAAAAAAAAAAAAAAAAAAGAGCAGTTAGACAAGAAAAGTAAATAAGAGTCATCCAAATCAGAAGGAAAAAGTAAAACTGTACTATTTGCAGATGACACGATATTATATACAGAAAACACTGAAGCCTCCAACAAAGACACTATTGGGACAAATATAAGAATTCATTAAAGTTCCAGGATACAAAATCAATATACAAAAATCTATTGAGTATGTATACACTAATAACAAACTATCAGAAAGAGAAATTAAGAAAACAATCCCATTTACAATTGTATCAAAAAGACTAACATATCTAGGAATAAATTTAACCAAGAAAGTGAAAGCCCTGTTCAGTGAAAACTGTGAGACTTTGATGAGAGAAATTGAAGACACAATTAAATGAAAAGAAGTTTGTGCTCATGGATTGAAGAATTAATGTTCTTAAAATGGGTATACTATCCAAGGCAATCTACAAATTCAAAGTAATCTTGAACAACATTTACAGAAATAAAACAAACACTCCTAAAATCTGTATGGAACCACAATGACTCTGAATAGTCAAAGCAATCATGAGATAGAAGAGCAAAGCTGGAGGCATTATGCTCCTTGATTTCAAACTATACTACAAAGCTAATGAAATGAAAACATGGTATTGGCATCAAGACACCTACATCAATGGACTAGAACAGAGAGCACAGAAAGAAGCCCATAAATATATGGTTAATTAATTTACAACAAATGAGACTAGACTATACAATGGCAAAAGGACAGTCTCTTCAATAAGTGTGTTGGGAAAACTGGACAGCCATATGAAAAAAAATAAAATTAGACTATTATTGTACAACATAAACAAAAATAAACTCAAAATGAATTAAAGACTTGAACGTAAGCACCATTACCATAAAAATAATAGAAGAAAACAGAGATTGTAAGCCTCTTCATATCAGTCTTGGCAATAATTCCTTGGATTTGATGTCAAAAGCAAAGGCAAGAAAAACAAAAATAAACAACTTATACTACATCAAACCTTATGCACAGCAAAGCAAACCATCAAAAATATGAGAAGGCAATCTACCAAAGGGGAGAAAATCATATCTGATATGGGCTTGATATCCAAAATATATCAAGAATTCATACAACTCAATAGCAAAAAAACAAAGAATTTGACCAAAAAAAATGAGTAGAGGATTGGAATAGATGTTTTTCCACAGAAGACAATACAAATAGCCTCCAGATTGTGAAAATGTGCTCAACATCTCTACTCATCAAAGAAATGCCAATAAAAACCATGATAACATATCTCTTTACACCTGTTAGAATGGCTATTATCAAAAAGGAAAGAAATATCAGATATTGGCTAGGATATGTAGCAGAGGAAACCCTTGAGTGCTATTATTAGGAAAGTAATTTGGTGCAGTCACTATTGAAAACAGTATGCAGTTTCCTCAAAAAATTAAAAATAGAACTACCATATAATCTAGCAATTCCACTTCTTAGCATTTATTTGAAGAAAATGGTAACACTAACTTGAAAAGATATATGCACCCCATGTTCACTGCAGCATTATTTATAATAGCCACGATATGGAAACAACCTATGTGTCCACTGATGGACAGATGGATAAAGAAAGTGTGGTATATATCTATACATATAGAATGGAATATATTTTGTCATAAAAAAGAAGTAAATCTTGTGATTTGCAACAACATGAATGGGACTTGAGGGCATTATGCTAAGTGAAACAAGTCAGACAAAGAAAGACAAATACTGTATGATCTCACTTTTATATGAATCTGAAAGCAAGCAAACAAATAACATACTGACCACACTGATACAGAGAACAGATTGATTGTTGCGAAAATCAGGGGGTGTGGAGAAGGCAAAATGGGTGAAGGGGGTCAAAAGGTACAAATTTTCAGTTATAAAATAAATAAGTCATGAGGATGTAATGTACACATGGTCACTTAGTGATATTCTATTGAATATTTGAAAACTGCCAGGAGAGTAGATCTTAAAAGTTTTCATTACGAGAAAAAACTTTTATCATGCATGTTAACAGATGTTAACTAGACTTATTATAGTGATCATTTTACAATATATACAAACATTGAATCATTATGTGTATACCTGAAACTAATATAATGTTATATGTCAATTACACATCAATAAAAAATAAATAAAAACAGAAGCTGTCACAGTGGATGAAAAAAAGGAAAAACCTATATCTTGTCCACAAGAAACCCACAATAAATATAAACATATACATTAAAAGTAAAAGGATGAGAAAGATATACCATGTTAACACTAATCAAAAGGATGCTGGAGTAGCTATTTTAATTTCAGACAAAGCTGATTTCTTTGTTTTTTTGTGTGTGTGTGGAAGATCAGCCCTGAGCTAACATCCATGCTAATCCTTCTCTTTTTGCTGAGGAAGACCGGTTCTGAGCTAACATCTATTGCCAATTCTCCTCCTTTTTTTCCCCCCAAAGCCCCAGTAGATAGTTGTATGTCATAGTTGCACATCCTTCTAGTTGCTGTGTGTGGGACACGGCCTCAGCATGGCTGGAGAAGTGGTGTGTCAGTGCGTGCCTGGGATCTGAACCCAGGCCGCCAGTAGCGGAGCACGCACACTCAACCACTAAGCCATGGGGCCAGTCCCTGAAGCCGATTTCTGAACCAAAAAAAAAAAAAAAAAAAAAATCAGGGTTAAATAGGGGAATTACATAACAATAAATGAATCAATTCTCCAAGACGACTTAAAAGGCTTTAGTGTATATTCACCTAATGGCATCAAGATGTGTGTGACAAAACAGATAGGACTTCAAGGAAAAAATATATATCTATTATTATAGGCAGAGACCTCAACAACTTTCTGTCAGTAATTGAGAGATCCAGCAGGCAGAAAATCAGCAAAGACATAGTTGAACCGAATAGAACCATAAATCAATAGGTTTTAATAGACATCTATAGATGTCTCATCCAACAATAGCAGAATACATATTTTCTTAAGATCACATAGGACATTCACCAAGACACACCACATTCTTGCCCATAAAGTGCACCTTAATGAATTTTGAAGAATGAAAATCATATAAATATCTGCTTTCAGACAGCGATGTAATTCAACTGAAATCAATAAGTGGAAGGTAGCTGAAAGATCTCAAAGTACTCGTAACTTAACAAACACTTCTAAATAACACATAGATTAAAGAAGTCTAAAGAGAAATTAAACATCATTTTGTGTTAAATGAAAATGGAAATACAACTTATCAAAATTTCTGGGGTGCAGCAAAAGCAATATTTAGAGGGAAATTTATAGTGTTTAATGCAAACGTGAGAAAAGAAGATCTAAAACCAACCAACTATGCTTCCAGTTTATAAAATTAGGGGAAAATAAAGCTAAACAAAGTAAACAGAAGAAAAATAATTATTACTATGGTAGAAATCAGTGAAATTGAAAACAAAAATCAATAGAAAAAAATTTTAAAAACCAAAGCTTTTTCTTTCAAAATATCAACAAATTGATAGACCTCCAGCATGTCTAATTGCTTATAAAAGAGAAGACACAAATTGCTAATATCAGAAATTAAAGAGGGGCCATCACTACTTATCCTAGACATGGAAAAGATAGCAAAGGAACTCCATGAACAACTCTAAGACCACAAATTTGATTACCTAGATGCAGTGAACCAATTCCTTGAAAGATACATTCTGCCAAACACAAGAAGAAACAGACAGGCCTGGGGACCTTGGCACAAGGCCCACCCCTCAAAGAACTCAGTATCAGGCCTGCCACTTGTGGACCTGAGCACCAGGCCTGTTCAACCAGTGATCTGGAAATGGTCCTGCTCATGGACCCCAGCACCAGGCCTGGCCAACAGACTTCAGTGCCAGTCCCATCCACCTGCAGCCCACAGCACTAGGCACCACTGTGGACCATGGCACTGGGCTTGCCCACAGACCACAGCACCTGATGTGGACACAGATCTACCCAACTGACCTTGGTCCCTGGGAGCAGGTCCAGTCCCCCACAGATCCAGCAGCCGTCCTGCCCACTGGTAGACCCCAGAAGCATGCACCCTCATGGTGCAGGCCTGCCAACTGGCCTACCTAGAATCTCTGTGTGGCCTGACTGTTGGAGTGCTTTTCCTGCTGAAGCCATTCTGTAAAGACTAAAAAGGTGCCTCCATCTGTGAATGAGCAGACACCAACACAAGGCTACAGGTGTGACAAAGAATAAGGGAAACATGACAGCACCAAAGAAACAAAATAAACCTCCCATAAACAATGCTAAAAACTGTGGAGACCTACAAAATGCCTGACAGAAATTCAAAATAATCTTCAAGAACCTCAGTGAGCTACAAGACAACACAGATAGACAACTAAATGAAATCAGGAAAAACCACATAAACAAAATGACAAGTTAAACAGAGATAGAACCCAGAAAAAAAAAATCAAACAAATTCTGGAGCTAAAGAATACAATGTCTGAACTGAAAAATTCAATGGAAGCACTTCATCAGCAGACTTGATCAACCAGTAGAAAGATTCAGAGAAACTCAAACATATGTCATTGGAAATTATCCAGTCAGAAAAGCAAACGGAAAAAGAATGAAAAAGAGCAAAGGAAGCCAAGGAGACTTATGGGACACCATCAAGTGACCTAAATATATGCATAATAAGAGTCCCAGAATGAGGAGAGACAGAAAAACAACCAGAAGGCTAATTAAAAGAAATAATGGCTGAAAATTTACTAAATGTAATGAGGGAAATGGACATCCAGATTTTATAAAGCCCCATAGATCCGAAAAAGGATGAATCCAAAGAAATTTAAAATGAGACTCTTTATAATCAAATGGTCAAAAGACAAAGACAAAGAACGAACATTGAAAGAAGAGAAAAGCAACTTGTTACTAACCTCCACCCCAAACCTCCACCCCAACCCTCCATAAGACTATCGTTGAATTTCTCAGCAGAAACCTTGCATTCCAGAAGGGAGTGGGTTATATATTCAAAGTGCTGCATGGAAAAAACTATCTTCTTTGCTAAAAATGACAGAAAAATAAAGATTGAGAGAACTGCTCAGTTTTTGTTTGATAATACCTGACTTACAAGAAGTGGTAAATTTCTTCAAATTGAAACAAAAGAATAGTAAACAGCAAGACAAAGGCATTTGAAAGTATAAAACTCACCCAAGAAGGTAAATATAGAGCCAATTACAGAGTAATGTAGTACTGTAATGGTAGTGCATAAATCATTTTTATACCTAGTATAAAACTTAAAGACAGTATTAGAGTATCTATAAGCAGAAAAATTGGCTAATGATGAGACAATATAAAAAGAGGTAAATTCTGACCTCAATAACATAATGTCCGGGGGGGGTGGCTAAAAGTATAGAGTTTTAGTATGTGATTGTAGTTAAGTGGTTATCAGCTTAAAATATACTGTTACAACTATAAGATGTTTCATGTAGCGTCATGGTAACCACAAAGAAAAAACCTAGAGCAGATAAAAGATAAATTAAGAAAGAAAGAATCAATGTATGTATGTCTCTACCAAAAAAATAAAATCACAGAGAAATACAAGAGAGGAAAGTATGAACAAAGTACTATAATAGATAAAGCAATTAACAACAAGGAAAAAAATTTGCAGCAGTAAGTCTTTATGATATAATTATGTTAGTTGTAAATGGATTAAACTTATTTAATCAAAAGATATAGAGTGGCTGAATGGATTAAAAAACAATATGCAATCACAAGCTATCTACAAATGAATCATTTTAGATTTAAGACATATAGGTGCAAGTGAAGGAATGGAAAGAGATATTCCATGCAAATAGTAATCAACAGAGCGGAGGTGGTTCTACTTATATCAGACAGAATATTCTTTAAGTAAGAATTGGTCACAAGAGACAAAAAAGGTCATTAGATAATGATAAAAGGTAAAATTCCACAGGCAGATATAACAATTATAAGTATATATGCCAGCAGCATCAAAGCTACTAAATACATAGGGATAAACTGACATCTGAAGAGTAAAACAGTCAGCAATACAACAACAATAGGAGACTTCAAAACTATGCTGTCACTATTGGGTAGTTCATGCAGACAGAAAATCAATAAGAAAATGGCAGACTTGAAGAACACCATAGACAAAATAGACTCAACAGACATATATAGAACATTCTACACAATAGCAGCAGAATACATATACTATGTCTTCTCCAGCTCTCATGTAATAATTTCATGTTAGATCACACACTAGGTCACAAAGCAAATCTCAACAAGTTTAAGAAGACTGAAATTATACCAAGTGTATTTTCCATTACAATTCAGTAAAACTAAAAATCCATCACAAAAGAAACATAGGAAAACTAATAAATATATGGAAATAAATAGACATACTATGGAAGAACCATTGGGTTGAAGAAGAAATCAAAAGGAAAATATAGAAAATATCTTGAGACAAACCAAAATGAAAACACAACATATTTTGGGATATAGCAAAAGCAGTTCTAAGTGGGAAGTTTATAACGATAAACACGTGCATTAAAAAAGATCTCAAATAAACAACCTAACTTGACAATTCAAGAAACTGGCAAAAGAAGAAAAAACTAAGCTGAATCTTAGTAGAAGGGAAAAAAAGAAAGATTACAGCAGAAATGGAGAATAGAAAAATAGAGCAAAACAAGAAACTGAGTTTAGTTTTTCGAAAGACCAACAAAATTGGCAAACGTTTAAGTTGATGGACTAAGGAAAAAACAGACAAGACTCAGATAAAATCATAAGTGAAAGAGCAGACAACATAACCAATGCTACAGAAATTTTAAAGAGATTATAAAAGATTATGAACAATTATATGCCAAATAATTGGACAACCTAGAAGGAATGGGTGAATTTCTAGGAACATACAAGCTACAAAGAATGAGTCATCAGAAAAAGAAAATTTGGATAGATCAATGACAAATAAGGATATTGAATCAGTAATAAAATCCTCCTGACAAAGAAAATCTAGGAACAGATGATTTCACAAGAGAATTAAACCAAACATTTAAAGAAGAATTAATACCAATCCTTCTTCAACTTTTACAAAATACAGAAGAGGGATGACTTTCAATCTCATTTCATGAGGCCAGCATCATCTGGTACGAAAGCCAGAAAAAAAAAAAGAAGAAAACTGCAGGCCAATATATCTCATGAACATAGATACAAAAATCCTCAGCAAAACATCAACAATCCAAACTCAACAGTACTTGAAAAGGATCACACACCATGACCAAGTGGAATTTATTCCTGGGATGCAAGGATGGTTCAACATGTACAATTTAATGAATGTGATACACTATATTTACAGAATGAAGACAGGGGGAAAAACCACATGATCATCTCAATAGATACAGAAAAAGCCTTAGACAAAATACAAACCATTTCAAAAACTCTTAACAAATAAGCTAAAAAAACTTTATACAACCGTTTACTTCTATGCTCTTCATTCTGTTTCATTGGTCTATATGTTCTTTTTAATGCCAGTATCATACTGTTTAGATTACTGGTGTTCCATGTATATAGCAACTTATCTTAATGCAATAAAATCTGTGTATGAAAATCCAACAGCTAATATCGCACTCAATGGTGAAAAACTGGAAGTTTTTCTTCTAAGATCTGAAACAAGCCTAGGATGCACACCGTCATCACTCTGTTCAATATTTACTAGAGCAATTAGTCTAGAAAAAGAATTAAAACTCATCCAAATTCAGAAAGGAAGAAGTAAAAGCATCTCTGTTTGCAGATGACATTATCTTATACATAGAACATCCTAAATACTCCACAAAAAAATACTCTTAGAAGTAATAAATGAACTCAGTACATCTGCAGAATACAAAATCAAGGTACAAAATCAGCTGTATTTCTATATTAAAAATGCACTAAAGAGAAAAATCAACCAGTTACGTACAAGGAAACCTCCACAACTATGAACAGATTTTTCTGCAGAAATTTCACAAGCCAGGAAGGAGTGGCATGATAGATTCAAAGTGTTCAAAAAAAATAAAGAAAACCCAAAACAAAAAAATTGCCCACCAAGAATAATCTTACCCAGCAAAGTTGTGCCTCAGAATTAAAGGACATAAAGAGTTTTCCACACAAATAACAGCTATAGGAGGTCACCATCACTAAATCAGCCTTACAAGAAACAGTTAGGGGAATTCTCTAAGCTGAAAATAAGGGAAGCTAACTAGCAACAAAAGAATATATGATGGTGTAAATCTCACTGGTAAAGATAAATAAATAGTAAAATTCAGAATAATCTAATGTTGTAAAGGTGGTGGGTGAATTGCTTATAGAGCTAGTAGGAAGGTTAAAAGACAAAAATGGTAAAAATAACCAAACCTACAATAATTTGTTAATGGTTACACAAGATAAAAAGATGAAAATAGTGACATCAAATAATAAAATGTGAAAGGGGAGTAAAAAATAAGAGCTTTAGCAGGTGTTTGACTTAAGTTGTTAAGAACTTAAAATATACTGTTATAAATATAAGTATTTTTATGTAAGGCACATGGAAATCACAAAGCAAAAATCTATAGTAGATAGACAAAACAGAAAGAGAAAGAAATCTAAACATACTACTACAGAAAATCATCAAATCACAAAGGAGGAGAGAAAAAGAGAAGAAGGAACAGGGAAATTACAAAACAGCCAAAAAACAACAAAACGGCAATAAAAATGCCATTCAATAATTACTTTAAATGTAAATGGACTAAAATCTCCAATCAAAAGACACAGAGTGGCTGAATGGAAAAAGCCAAGACCCATCTATATGCTGCCTACAAGAGACTCAGTTCAGATGTGAGGACACACAGACTGAGAATGAAGGAATACACAAAAGATACTCTGTTAATGTAGAAACCAGAAGATAGCCAGAATACCTACAGTTCCTTCACAAAAGAGTCTTTAAGGAAAAGCATGTAATGTGAGAGAAAGAACGTCATAACATAACCGTCAAGAGGTCAACCCAAGAAGATAATTTAACGTTTCTAAATATTTATGCATCACTCATAGGAGAACCTAAAACTATAAAGCAAATATTAAGAGACCTAAAGAAAGAAAAAGATGGGAAAACAATAACAGTACGGGACTTGCACACCTCACTTTCATTAATGAATAAATCAGCCAGATAGAAAATCAAGAAGAAAATATTGGCCTTACATGACACATTAGACTCTTAGATAGACTATAAGGCTATTCTCCACATATTTGTTGATACCAACAGAACCGTGATGAAGTAGAAATTCTGAACACAAATGACTAGTAAGGAGACTGAATCAAAAATCAAAAACCTCCCAACAAACAAAAGTCCAGGACACAATGCCCTCACTAGTGAATTCTACCAACATTCAAAGAAGAATACCAATCCTTCTCAAATCCTTCCCAGAAGTACAAGAGGAGAGAACACTTCTAGACTCAGTGTATGAGGCCAGCATTACTGTGATGCCAAAACCAGACAAGGACACCATAAAAAAAGAGAAGTTGCAGGCCAATATTCCTGATGAACATAGACACAAATATCCTCAACAAATTACTAGCAAGCAAATTCAACAATATTTTGAAAAGATGATACCACATTATCAAGTGGGATTTATTCCAGGGATGCAAGGATGCCTCAATATCCACAGTTAACCAATGTGATATACCACATTAACAAAATGAAGCCTAAAAGTCATATGATCATCTCTAGTTGCAGGAAAAAAGCAAATAAATTGGAAAGGAAGAGAATAAAATATCTGTATCTGCATATGTAAATAGAGACCACTCTGCTGTACATAGGGTCATTAGGAGTCAGAGTCTACTTGAACTAACAACAGTTTTACAGATGACATGATATGTATTGAAAACCCTAAATCTCCACCAAGGAAACTGCAGACCTAATAAAAAAATTCAGTAAAGTTTCAATATACAAAATCAATTTATTAAAATCTGTTGCTTCTCTATACAGTAATAACAGACTATCAGGAAGAGAGGATAGGAACACAATACCAGTTACAACTGAGTCATAAAGAAGGAAGTTCCTGGGAAGAAAAACAACCAAGGAAACACAAGATCTCTACATTAAAAACTATAAAACACTGATAAAAGAAATGAAGATGATGGTTGCTGGCCCCGTGGTGTAGTGTTTAAGTTTGGCATGCTCCACTTGGGCAGCCCACGTTTGTCGGTTCAGATCCCAGGTGTGGACATACTCCACTTGTCACCCATGCTGTGACAGTGACCCACATATAAAGTGGAGAAAGACTGGCACAGATGCTAATCAGGGCTAATCTTCCTCAAGCCAAAAAAAAAAAAAAAAAGAAATGAAGAATGACACAAATAAATGGATGGATATTCCATTCCATGGATTGGAAAAATTAATATCGTTTAAACGTCCAAAGCATACAAAGTAAGCTATAGTTACAATTCAACCCCTGTTAAGAGTCCAATGGCATTCTTCACGGAAACACAACAAACATTCCTATAATTTGTATGGAAGCAGGAAAGAATCCGAATAGCCAAAGCACACTAGAGAAAGAAGAACAAATCTGGAGGCATCACACTTTCTGCTTTCAAATTATGTTACAAAGCTATAGTAATCAAAACAGTAGGGTTTGGTTACTGTTTTTAATCAAACAAACAGATGGACCAGCGGAACAGAGTAGAAAGCCTGAAATAAGCCCACACACACAAGCCGTCAATTACAACATAGGAGCCAAAAATGTATGATGGGGAAAGGAGATGCTATAAAATAAAATGTGTTCAGAAAACTGGAAAGCCATATGCAAAAGAATGAAACTGGACTACTGTCTGACAAGAGACACAAAAACCAAATCAAAATGGATTAGGACTTGAACATATACATGAAACTACAAAAAAATTCCTAGGAGAAAACATAAGCAGTATGCTCATTGATAACAGTCTTGGCAACGATTTTTTTTACAAGTCACACCAAAACCAAAATGCAACAAAAAAAAATATAAATGAGTGAGACTACATCAAATGCAAAAGGTTCTGTACAGCAAAGAAAACCATCAATAACATAAAAGACAATCTATTAAACGGGAAAAAATATTTGCACATCATGTCTGATAAGAACTTAACATTTGAAATACGTGAGGAACTAAGACAACTCAATAGCAAAAAAAAAAAAAAATCTGATTAATAAATGGGCAGAGGATCTCAATAGACATTTTCCAAAGATGACATACTGATGGCCAACAGGTATGTGAAAAGGTGCTTGACCTCAGTAGTCGTCAGGGAAATGCAGATCAAAATGCCAATGAGATATTACCTCACACCTGTTGGATAGGCTACCATCTAAAACACAAGATATAACGTGTGTTGGTGAGGATATGGAGAAAAGGGAACGCTTGTGATCTGTTCGAGGGAAAGAGAATTTTGCAGCCACTTTGGAGAACAGTATGAAAGTGCCTTAAAAAAATTAAAAACAGAACTACCAGAAGATCCAGCAATTCCACTGGAAACCAAAACACTAACTATATTCACTGCAGCATTTTCAATAGACAAGACAACCTAATGTCCATCAATGGATGAATGGATGAAGAAATGTGGTATACGTGGTATATGTACACAATCGAATGTACTCAGCTGTTAAAAAAAAGGAACCCTTGGGGCTGGCATGGTGGCACAAGTGGTTAAGTGTGCGTGCTCCTCTGCAGTGGCCTGGGGTTTGAGGTTTGGATCCCAGGCACGCATCAATGCACTGCTTGTCAAGCCATGTTGTGGCAGTGTCCCATATAAAGTGGAGGAAGATGAGCATGGATGTTAGCACAGGGCCAGTCTTCCTCACCAAAATAGGAGGATTAGCAGATGTTAGCTCAGGGCTGATCTTCCTGGAAAAAAAAAGGAACCCTACTATTTGTAACAACAAGATGGACCATTAGGGCATTATGCTGAGTGAAATAAGTCAGACAAAGACAAATGCCATATGATCTCAATTATTCTTGGAATCCAGAAAACAAAACAAAATAGTTCCCCAAACCCTGAACTCATACATAGAGAACAGATTGGTGGTTACCAGGTGAAATGCCAGATGTGGTGGGCTGGGAAGAGGTGAAATGGGTAAAGGAGATCAAAAGGTGCAAACTTTCAGTTACAAAATAAATAAGTCCAGTGGATATGATGTACATTATGTTGACTACATTAATAATATGTATTGCATATTTGAAAGTTGCTAAGAAAGTAAATTTTAAAAGTTCTCATCACAAAAAAATGCACTATACGTGTTTGTGGACGTTGATGTATTGTGGTGATAATTTCTAAATACATAAACATATTTGAAAAATAAAATTAAAAAGCATATTTGAAAAAAAATGCAAACTCACAGTAAGAACCTTCCAAACTAATGAGGCAGAGAGGCAAAAAACAGAATGAAGAAAAGTGAAGCATTTAAGATTATCAGCGGACTTCTCAAGAGAAACCTCACTGTCTGCAGGGAGCGAGACGATATATTCAAAGTCCTGTAAGAAAACTCTTGACAATCAAGAATAGTGTATCTGACAAAACTGCTCTTCACCCTAAAGGTGAAGTTAAGACCTTCCCAGGTAAACAAGGGCTAAGAGAACTCACCTCTACCTGATACAACCTACCAAATACTGACAAGAGTCCTTCAAGTTGAAGGGAAAGTACGACAAACAGCAAACAAAACCATTCAACGTATAAATCTGCAGGTACAGGTAAATATATCCACACCTATGGAACCCTGTAATATTGTAATGTAAGTGTAAATCACTTTACCTCACAGAGAATTAAAAAAACAAAAGCACAAAGTCATGGCAAATTGAGATCAATAGATCCACAACATAAGAAATAATTTGTGTCCTCAATAATATAAAGTGTGGAGGTTAGAGACATGAAGAATTAGAATTTTTTTATGCATTTGAAGTTAGTAGTTATCAGTTAAAATCGATTGTTATAATCTTCAGACGTTGTATTCAATTGCAGCGGTAACCCCAAGGACAGGAGCTAAAGGAAACTGAAAAGGAAACAAGGAGGGAATCAAAACACATCACTATTAAAAAAAAACAGTGAAACACAGGAGAAGGCAGAGAGGAAGGAACGGAGGGACAGGAAGACACAAGACAAAAATAATTAAGAATATGGCAATGGCAGTTCTTCCCTGTCTGTAATTACTTTAAATGTTATTGAATTAAATGCGCTAGTTAAAAGATACTGGTTGGGGGGCCGGCCCGGTGGCGCAAGCGGTTAAGTGCGCGCGCTCCGCTGCGGCGGCCCGGGGTTCGCTGGTTCGGATCCTGGGCGTGCACCGACGCACTGCTTGTCAAGCCATGCTGTGGCGGCGTCCCATATAAAGTAGAGGAAGATGGGCACGGATGATAGCCCAGGGCCAGTCTTCCTCAGCAAAAAAGGGGAGGATTGGCAGATGTTAGCTCAGGGCTGGTCCTCCTCACAAAAAAAAAAAAAAAAAAAAGATACTGGTTGGCTGAACAGAGTTTAAAGCTTTCTAACTATATACAGAAAAAGGTATCCATGCAAAGGGGATTCTGAAGATGAAGGAGTTGGCATATCTGTGTCAGACGAAATAGAAGATATGCCAAAAAATGTAACGAGACAGAAATGGTTAAATGATAAATTTCATATTATATTTTACCACAATAAAAACATATATATCGCTAAAGCAAACTGTTTTCAAGACATCTGAAACGATTTTTTTTCTGTTACAAGTATATTCTAAGACTGGTTGTATGCTATAATACTAAATATTTTGTAAAAGTGCATGATTAATTTCAGACAGAAAAACCAGTGGAAGGACAAATAAGTGCTTTTGTTTCTTATAATGAAACAGGGTTTAAACCACCCAGATTATATAAATCACCTTGCCGTTTTACCTTTAAGTATGTTTAGAGAGTTTCTTGATCTTTGTGAAACTTGCATTTAATGAAATTAATGTTAAATTTAATTAAAATTAATTACTACATGTAATCAATATAAACCATATTGGAATGAAGGATAGAGAGCAGAGAGTATGAAATATTTAAGGCAATTTTAGATCATTAAGTACAGTGTAAAAGGCGACGTTTAAAAAAATTTTCCCTTGGAAAATTGTACGCTTCAAGTGAGAATGTTGGTAGGAATTTTAATTCTGCATTTCTATTTTTAATACAGTGTTAGTCAATAATCAGCAGAATATATTCATCAATTAACAGGACCATGAGGCACCTACTAAAACTGGGAATATTATTAAATGTTCAAATTGAGGCAACAGCTTTATGCAATATACTTGTGGAAGTTTGGATTTTCTTTATCTCTTTCCACGTAGTGTCTGCCAAGTAAGGACTCTATTCTCTTTGGCAGATCTTTTATTGACCCTAATAAATGAAATTATTAGGGTCAATAAAAATGAAATCACAATATTGACTTACCATTCTCCCCTCAAATATACAAAACACATGATCACATCTCACCTAGATATTCTTCAGGAAACAATAAATTTCTTAACTAAAACAGATTACTATCTTTACAATCTAGCAATACACAACAACACTGCTACATAGGAATACAATGTAACTAACACATAATGAACCACGAAAAAATACATCTGGGCTGCACTTTAGGAAAAATCATATTTCAACTGCTTTAGTAACTTTGCAGAGGAAAATAAACTTAGTCATTAACCAAGTCACTGAATAACAAAGGCTCTAAAGCAGAAGACAGCTAATGCCTTAGGTACTGACGTTTCTATTAGGCATCTGTTTAGTTAGGAGGTAGAGACTGACCTCACTTGGAAGGCAAGTTAGGGAAAGTTAATCCATGATTTACTAAAATACAAGGAGGAACCAGGCAAGCCATGGGTAGACAACTGGGAAAGGGGTAAAGAATAAATGTGTTTACCTCCAAGAAGCACAACAGCTTTTATAGTGGAAAAAAATAAAGAATACAACACCGATAATGAGACCAGTGACAGCTGGGATTTACACAGCACTTACTCTACTTTAGGCAACACTTTCATCTTAACACTATTAGGGTAAAATATTATTTATTTAAAATTACCATTTTTCATGAGGAAACTGATGTAAGACAAGTTAGGTAAGCTTGGCAAGAGTCTCAAAAAGAGTAAGAGAGGAGATGATGTAGGTGTGAAATCTAGCTGACTGGCTCCAGACTCTATGAGGCCCACCAGAACCTTCCAGCTAGAAATCTATGTCTTCTGTACCAATTGTATGTTAATTATTTAGGATATGTGAAACTACAAACCATTTTTCACCTTATTTTAAAGACAAAGTACTGACAAGTCAGCCTGAAGTTCCTAATACTTATTACATAACAAAATTTACTCAAAAGCCTAAACTACAGGAATCAAACAAAATGGTAATAACTTTTTAAATGATCTCTTATTTTTTGAATTTTAATTAAGAAAGAATTTGCCAAAAAATTACGTTATATCATCTGTTAGATTATAATG